>JAYJLX010046445.1:0-12669 GCA_036873525.1 Chalinula nematifera | reverse complement strand
TCATTTATAAAACTGACAGAGGCTATTGAGTCACTAGAAATGGCAGCCATGTTTTACCATGTGATAAATTTTAACCCCATGATTCCTGAATTTTAACACCATTATTCCTGAAAAATTCCTTTTAGGAGTATGCCCCTATTATTCTTTCTTTTATTCCAGAATATTGTACTCAGGCCTACCGAACAGATCACTGGGCTGTGGTAACAACACAAGGACAGGAAGAGACCACATACCTGCGATATTATGATTGTGCATATTCCTCGCTATCTGAGGACACAGAGAGAGTGATTGCTACGCTTTTCAAGCCGAATGCCCACAAACAACAGTCTACGTTGACTGTGCAAATCATGGTGACTCCAAAACAAACTGGATGTACCGATTGTGGTCTGTATGCTTAAATCTGTGTCAACTCTGTCATCTTCTATCATTTTATACATACAGTAGCGCTAAAGAAATACTACCGCTGGTCACCTGTAAGTTAAAAAAATAAAACAAACATGAATAATTATAATTAACTTGAAGTTGTTTGCTGACTTGGCTTGTTGACTGGATGTGTGTGTGTGGTACATGTGAACGGGTGTCTGTTCTTTGAAGTTCTGCATAACATTTGTCTCGTGGGTCGGTTCTGTTAACAGTTATCTTCACCTTACTTGTTGTGTAAATTGGTATAACTAAATTTATAACAGTAAGTTATGTATTACCTGTACTTGGTTTCCTCACCCCCAGGTGTGTAGACTGGTGTAATTATTTTTATTATCTTATATTGGGAAAACATATAAATTTCTGACTGTTAATGCTAATTGCTATAGTGTCATAAGCCTTAAATGTACTATATTGTTTTCTCTATGTATATGTTCTAATAGTAGTATAAACTGTTTAAAAGTACCCCGTACTGAGTTTTCTAATAACCCCTTTCCCCCCCCCTTTTTTAAGAAACGTTTTGTACAATGCATTGCACTAAAGTCTGACCCTAACGTATACATGTTATATAGTTAAAGGAAGGATGTAGAGGTGAGAGTCGGCGCCGTCAAGAATTCTTAACCCCCATTCCTGCTTCTCAAGGGCAGGGCATCCTTCCTTTGGTGTGTATTATGTACTGAGATGTAGAGTTGAGGGTGACCGAGTTTTACCTTTCTTGTAATGTTCAATATTCCATGTATATAATGGGTTCATCACCATGCTGACAAAAGTCAACGTGTCACACATTGTTGTAATAACACTGATATATTAGCTAATGAGATACTCTACGCATCTTCAGACTCCAGCTTGGTTTGTTGTACTGCAAACAATTGCCTTCTCTCGCTTAATTGTGCGGAACGAATGAGCTATGGTGTGGGTGGGTTGTTGGGTGCGCGTCTGGCTGTTTCGATTGATGGCCTCGGTGCTGGTTGGAGTGGTGGCTCTTGTGTGTTTGGTAGCCTGTTTGTACTGTGGTTTGTCTCTTACATGTATGTATATCTACCTTCAATTAGTCATGTGCAAAGTGTTCTTGGCTATAATGCAGTCAATGATATAGGCAATACACTCCTGTATTAAACAAATATAACCGTTAAAAAACACAAAACTAATTTTAATACACTTACAGCGCTCACAGAAGTGTTCTGATACTCTTCAAAAGCCTGGACAAACTGTGAGTAACAGTACAGCGCTCACAGAAGTGTTGTTGGCTACATTGCAGTGAATGATACACATCTGTATTAAACAAATATCTCAGTAAAAGACACAAAACTAATTTTAATACACTTACAGCACTCAGAGGCAAAACACTTCAGTATTAAACAAATATATAAATAATAAACAACACGAAACTAATTATAATACACTTAGGGAGCTCACAAAAGTGTGCTTGGCTACAACGCAGTGAACGATATAGGCAGTAAACTCCTACACTAAACAAATATAACAGGCGGTTCACAAACTTTTTTAATCACATGTGATATAAAACGTATTGAGAATCATTGTAATCAGCATAAGTGTTAATTAATTCTTGTTTGGTTTTATAAATAGTTTTGCATTGTTTAATGGTTATATATTTGTTTAATACAGGAGTGTATTGCCTATATCATTCCCTGTGTTGTAGCCAAGAACACTTCTGAGAGCGCTGTAAGGGTATTATTATTACTTTTGTGTTGTTTAACGGTTATATTTGTTTAATACAGGAGTGTATTGCCTATATCGTTCACTGCGTTTCAGCCAAGAACATCTCTGTGAGCGCTGAAAGTGTATTAAAATTAGTTTCGTGCTTTTTAATTTTTTAATACTGTTCACTACGTTGCAGCCAAGAACACTTCTGTGACCGCTTTAAGTGTATTTTATGTTGTTTAACGGTTAAATTTTCTTTAATACAGGAGTATATTGCCTATATCGTTTACTGCATTGTAGCCTAGAGCACGTTTGTGAGCGCTGTATGTATATTAAAATTAGTTTTGTGTTGTTTAATGGTTATATTTGTGTAGTGTAGGACTTTATTACCTGTCGTTCACTGCGTTCTAGCCAAGAACACTTCTGTGAGCTTCCTAAGTGTATTATAATTAGTTTCGTGTTGTTTAACGGTTATATTTGTTTAATACAGGAGTGTATTATCTATCGTTCACTAGTTGTAGCCAAGAACACTTCTGTGAGCGCTGTAAGTTATTATAATTAGTTTTATGTTGTTTAACGGTTATATTAGTTTAATGTGTATTGCCTACATCATTCGCTGTGTTGTAGCCAAGAACACTTCTGTTAGTGCTGTAATTGTATTATAATGTTGTTTAATGATTATATTTGTTTAATACAGGAGTGTATTGCCTTTATCGTTCACTGCGTTGTAGAAAACACGCGCTGTAAGTGTATTAGAATTAGTTTTGTGTTTCCATCTAACTGCAAACAGCCATGCTATGTATTGAAGTAAAAAAAAAACACTAGCACTGTATACACAATTTAATAACAAATTAGGCTATACTATGAATAACTTGCACATCTTCTAATCAATAATAAATTTGTAAGGCACGAGAAAGCACTATATTATGCTACTTCATGCATAATTACATTCATGTATAATACAAAGATCTGACAACTTGCACTTACGTAGTCCATGTATTTTCTGATTATAATAATAAATGAGGGGACAGAACGTCTGTCCGATGCTCTGGCCGCATTTCTTTGGTCATTCTGGAAAATCGCCTAAGAAATGACCAAAGCCTTTCCATTACTTCCCCATCTGTCAAACCAACTCCACCATTCTGTAAAGGACTGAACTTCACCTATAGAAATTATGTGTATACAGTCAGGTATATACTGGTCTATCAGTTATAATTTACTTGACAGCTGGCAGAGTGTCCATAACAATGAAAGGCAGGAACAATCATTGATCTTATTCTTTGTATTAAATCACTTTGACCTATTACCTATACATTTGACATATGATACATAATTATAACATGCACGCATGCACGTACGGTACCTTCAAGTGGTTTTCCCAATGTCGTACATAACATAAATGGTGGTTGTATCTGACAATCTCTTTAAAGACAATCCATCATGTACACAGCATCTGATAATCTGCATTATTGGGTATAATTTACTGTGAAAGGTCATGTATTATAAGTCAATGTACCTTTCCCCATGCTTTAAATTAAAGAGAAGTTCATGGCGACAGGCTGATCCAAACACTGCTGTTTCATCAAGTTTGTGCCATCTTGAAGCTAATTGTAATGCACTAGCAGCTTTGAAATCACATTCCCCTATAATAAGTAGTTAAATTTTAATGTTGAGGCTAAAAAATAATTATTGTATATTATACCGGCGGTGTCTTGCTTTTCTGATTCGGGATGTGACGAACTGTCTACATCAGTAAACCACAAGTGCCCATGAAGTGACTCTCTAAACTTCTGTCCTGCTTTCTTTCTCCTAGGAACTCCGAATATTGCATCCATCGATATAACATTCCCCCTACCTGCATGTATCAAAATGAAATCACTTTAAAATAATAATGATGATAATATTAATAATATTAATTTGCGTAGCAGCAATTTTGATTAAAAACTTGTAATTTCACCACTAGTCACGCCTAGGTAGGCTAGGCGTGGCTGGTTAAATTGTAAGTTGTTAAAAAAAGAAAGCAGCCCTTCCTTGCAGCATCCAGTATTGAATTTTTTTATGAAGCACTTCCGCAGAGCTTATGTTTATTAATTTTGAGATTAAAAAAAATTACTGTATTTTAAAGCATCGTCTACCTTAATTAAGCATGGGTGGTACTGCCAGCATTCAAATTTCTGGGGCAGGCTGAGTTTACTAAATGGATGTGTCTCCTGTCCTGGCAATGGGACTTGCATATTTTCCCATAAACAATACTTTACTTCTGTATAGCTTATACTAACCCTAACCCCACCCAAACTATATTGCAAAGCATAGACGGGACAGTAGACACAGCCTTACTAAATTTTACAAGGATGGGTTGGTAACCGTGAAATCAGCATCCATTCCTCAGTTGCTCTATGTTGAGTGGTGGCAGGATTGGTCATCCTGTATAATACAAAGGGAATGTAAAATACAGTAATAAATATTATATTGTCCAGTAATATTCAAACATACAGTCAGTGGCATGGGATCTTGTTTTTTTTTATATAGTATATAGTACTATGGGGTATATCACACTACCAGCTTCTTGCCTCTGATTACATCATATAGAGTTAGAACAGTTCTTGTGTATACTCATTCTACATGTAGGCATGTCAGGTCACACCCATCAATCACACTTGTTTGAGCTTCTGACTTCACTTTAAAAAAGCTACATGTACATTGTACATGTGTATGTATAATATATAGAGAAGGGTTTAGTATATCACCATACTCCCTATGCGCACTGTACATACATGTATGTGTACACAGCAGTACATACATTATACAGGTACATTGTATTATTTCTTACCCTATATACACAGATAAAAGTAAAATAACCCATATATTTGCTATATCACTATAGTTTGATCTGCTAACCTGAATACCTCTACCTCTATACAAACAAAGCAAAAGTACATGTAATGTAAGTGTTGTTTAGGAGAGAATCATTGTGTTTTGTTTACAATGGTAGTTACCAGAAATTATATTGCTCTGTTGATATTAGAAACTAAGGAAGTTATAGGCTGTCAAGTAAAGTAATGGACATGCTGAACAGTATAGTTACCAAATAGGAAAAATTGTTATAATGTGGTTTATAGCTATTCAATACTATGCTGTAGTCAAGTATAGTACTTAATAGCATTAATTACTGTACTTGACTACAGCATGCATTTAGTACAAACCACATCATAACAACTCCTTATTTAGTGAATTTACTGTTCAAACATCAACACAAAAATAAACGATGTTCTAAAAACCTAGATTAGTATGGCTTTAATTCACTTTTAAAACACCAGAAGTGTGGTAATACACAACTGTAGTTTTTGTGTAATGTGCAGTACAACCAAGTGTTTTAATTATAAGAAACGGGTGTGATTTTAATAGAAGTTGGTGCATGTATAATTAAATCATTATTATGAGATTCTAATGATCGAAGCTACATGTAGTGGCTAAGCCTATAGCCTATATTATGCTTCCTATATTCTGTTCAGCATTTCTCAATTTGCCTTCCTCACAGCCTTATTCTTAATTATTCCAGGCATAAAATCAAGATTGAATCATAATTGCTAATGTTTTAGTCACCTATTATGCTAAATTGTAATGCCAGAAAACAAAAGCAAGCATGACTACTTCATTGCCAACTAATTATATCGATTAAGTTAAAGAACTACACCTGTTTCTTGTGTTTATTCCTAATGTTCATGGAACAATTCTTGATGCTTTGCTCTACCTATTACTCTAAAAGTTATGCGCATACATGTACTTCATGACGAAATCCTGGTATTGTATGTACATGTACGTTAACTAAAACTCGTAATCCGTTGAGAGCATTATACTTAGAGGCAACAACGCAATCTATATATGAACCTTTATACAGTATACATGTACATATATACATATTGTAATACATCAACTCAGGGTTGGGGTCATATAGTACCTTTAAGTACTAGCACTTTAGTGCTTGACCCATGCCTCCTAAGGCACAATGAAAAATATTTACGTGTCTAGGTGTCTACTCTATGTGCATGTATATGTACAATGATATTTATGTGTCTAAGTGTCTACTCTATGTACATGTATATGTACCTAAGGTACAGTGTATATAGTGTCTACTCTATGTATGTACCTAAGGTGCAATGATATTTATGTGTCTACTCTATGTACATGTATATGTAGTACAGTGTATATATTTATATTTAGTGTCTATAGTGTATAGTGTAGTGTGCATAGTGCAGTGGGCACAAGAAAGCTGTATATAGCACTTTTGTCATAATGAGAATAATCAAGCATTATAGACTGTAGTGATAATTATATTTTATTTCATTTGTGATATTAGCACGGAACTTTTATTTATAGTGAACTTTAGGGGACCATAAAAATGGTTTGTATTACAGAGGTTTCCTAAGTGCAGAGGTTATTTTCTATGTAATGATTTACTGTGGAACCAAACACAGGTGACTTAAGTCATGGGTCAGGCTTTTACAGCCGCAAACGTGGCTAAACTTTAGTTGATCATAACTCGAGTTTAAAACAACCTTTGAAGACTAGATAAGTTTTGCATAAAGTAGAATTATCCTTTGCTAAGAATGCTATAGAAAGAAACGCTCCGAAACAATAAAAACTAACGAGACCAGTACCGCTTTCCGTCGATACTTTCCTGACCTTCAACGAAAAATCCGGTGGGGTTCCCGTTATGCAATGGCTCTCAAATTTGCTATTTCTACGTTTTAACTCAAGTTCTAAATGCTATCAAAACCTCCAAACAATTTACAGTAACGTTTTGGAGAAATCGACAATTCGCAGGCTTTTTTGGCCTGTGTTACGGGTACAAGCAGGCCAAATTCTCAAAGAACATAAGCAGTTTCTTAACTAGGTTTTGATAGAAGTTACACCTTAAGACACTTTTCTAACCTGGTTTCGTCTCCTATATCATAGCGGAACCCCACCGGACTTTTGCTCGAAGAAGAAGCACTCGCCGCCATTACTGCTTACAACTAAACAACTACGAATGATGATGTTTATCAATTAAAAAGCTCACGTGACTGTATAAATTGTGTATTAAATATTGTAATATACATGCGTCAATAAACGTCACAGCGGCTTGTAAACAATTTAGCTTGTATTTAGCTGCACGGTTGAATGAACATCATTGTTAACAACTGATAACATGTTTTAGCAGCTGTCTCAGCTTGACCCAGGACTCAAGTTACCTGTGAAATACAGTTGTTTGTAGTATACAGGTTTGAGGTTTCCACTGCATGTGTGTTAACTTTTAACATTTATCCTTATCTCTACATACATGTTGTTCTACATTGTGCATATACCAAAATGTTTTTTTCGAAATGGCCAATTTTCTGATACAAGAATGATTGAGGCACCTTGCTGACATTCACTGTGGTATGATGCCAAAACTTTAGATCCATGCTATAACGCTATTTTTTATGTTTCGAATTTTGTGGCGTTGTTTGGATGACCCATAACAACGTAAATTTAGAATTACAGTATTATATGCATTAATTAATAGCTAAACATTTTCCCACATGCAGCTGATAAAATATCCAGCTAATGAGGTCAATTATAACTTTCTGAACGCTTCTCACAAAATTCTTTATTACTATTATATTAACAAAATCAGATAATTATAATCACATAATATTACTGAACATAAAAAAACGAGGTTAACTTTACATAACTGAAAGCTTCTGAAGCAATTTCAAAAAATGATAATCACACAAGAAATTATTGAGCAAAAAAAACACAAATGTGAATGTATGAAAGCTGTTTTCATTCAGTTTCACTATCCTCATTGTCACTATCTTGGTTGCTATCATAATGGCACAATTCAGCATCATCATCCTCCATTAAATTCTCTATGATTGTTGTACATTGACTTATGTCGTTGAAACCGTCGATGGTTTGGGCCTTATTTAATCCATCTTTGGGGGTATAAATATCAACTTCCAGTCCTTTTTAAGTATACTTGGAAAGCATTTTAGGCACTGCTCTATACTTTTGCATTTAACATCATGATGCTTTTTGGTGGTAGTTACTTGGTAAATAAAAGGTGGCTGAACCAGATCTAGGCTTGCCTGTGTTTTACTAGTAGGGCAATCTGATGGTGGTAATGCTTTCTGTTCAAATAAATCCACATTTTGATTAGACGAAGGTAAATTTATGCTCATACATGCACTTTCTTTCGATTTAGATTTTGTCGACTGTAATGGTATTGCTTTTAATGATGTAACCGTCTTCCTTGTATTGATGCAATTCTTCAATTGTTCCAACACGCATCGCTCATACAGTTTACCACAGAAAGTTCCTGACGAAAATAGCCTTGTAGAAAATAAATTACTGAATTCTCCAATGAGGGCTAGTTAAATTCAGATGAGGGCTAGTCATGCTTTTAAATTCAGTTTCATCTACAATCATATGGGTTACAAATTGTGCCCTTTCCTTTCATCTCATCTAGCAAACTTGAATGTGCATGCGTTCTAGGTATAATTCCCTTTAAAACGGCCTGGTCTTTCAAAACAAAACATAGGTCTCTATTTGTATCGCTATATGTGTCCTTATCCATAAAAAGTATTCGGGGGATTCCCCTACCTATTAAATTGCTTTGCTGCAGTAATGCAGCTGCATGCATATCGCTCCTTATAAAAAGTTTTCGTCTCCTCTTCTTTCCAAATAGGCATGTAAAATACAACTCGGGAGTGTTGATGTTATCCTTGTCAGGCGACATTGCTATTATAATAAAATATTCATATCCGATTTTTTTCAGGCGTCAGAGGTGGACTGGCCAAAAATTTGGTCAAGCAAAACTACTGCCATATCTGTCGTCAGAAGTTTGTATAACTGGCGATGGTACAACCAGTTTTTTGTAAAAATATACCAAAGCAAAACATTCATGGTATCCGGAAATGCGACTACAAAATCAGCTGTAAACAGTGTGCACATGTCTTCCCGATTCCAGGAGTGCCAGATATAACGCAAATCTGTTTTGACCTAGATGGCTCTGGGTAACTGCGAAGTTTGGATAGTACTAATTCAGCAAGTTTTCTGTAGCATTAACGAACGAAAAGAAATTTGGGTAGGGTGGTGGAAAAGGGGAAAAAATTAGGGATAGTCATTACACGTCTTCACAACTTTCATGACTTTCGTATAATTGACAACCTGTAATAGTAATTCAGATTATAATATCCTGTAAAAGATCTCAATGCACCGTGGATTCCTATAATTTCAGTAGTGCAAAATTTCGTGAGGCTTCCTGAATTCGGTAAGGCACAGTACTATACAGTTGCTATTTTAAGTAAATAGCAACACTGCATGTGATAAAAATTGAGTATATCTGAGACATGTGTTTCCCCGATTTTTCCTTTGGCAACATATTATGTATATGCACCGAACAGCATAGCATGTGCCACAAATTTAAAGTTAAACCATATAGCATAACAGGAGATGTTGATATAGTCTCGCAAAACTTTGCACTCACAAAAGGAATCATGTAATTAATTTAGCTGGCCTGATTTACACTAACTACAATGCCGGCAATTTGTATACACTAACGTAAGCAACATTCAATTGATTTATGTGCCACAAATTTTCAAAGCGAGTGATAATCGTCTCGTTGAAAAAAGATGTGGTGCATATCTCCAAAGGTACACCAGAAGATATATGTATCGAGGATGGTAAAGGTACCCCCTATAATTTTTGTAGCAGCTTTACTTGTAGAGCTATGAACAGTTTGAAGATGAATTCAAGGTAATTTTTGGATCGCTCCTCTCGTAGTGACTACAATATTTCAAGTGATAATGCCAGGAGCCGATTTCTTTGAATTTGCTTAAGAAATACCAAGAAAGGCTTAAAGATTTCTGTCTACATTTTCAGTATCTGACTGTTTTTTAGTTGTAAACAAAATTAATAAACCTAACATTCCTACTCTTTTACTTACAAATTAAATTACGTAAAATTCACTGAAATTGCAAGGCATGATGGCCCATTTCTGGACATCAGTGCCAGTCTACGAAAAAAAAGCACATGTTGATAAAAAAATAATCTACATACCAATGACACTCCACAACATTTGACAGGTATTGATCGCTTGGTTGCTAAGATACTATTCGAAAAATGCTTTTAACAGAAAATCAACTTCAAACTGAGTTTGTTAATTAATTTTCAGTCAGTTAAATCATGCGACCAATTTGAAAAATGGTGATCACGGTAAAATGCAATTCGACTTTACACGATGGTATGACTTAATTTATTCTAAGGATGTACGTCTACCCTATGCAACTGTCCTACTCTTTTTTACATGCAAAATTATTTTAATTAATTTGAAATTTTGAATCCGTGACAGCTAATGCAGTTCCTTGAACATTGTTTGAAGTTTTTGTTGTGAAAACAGAGCCGTGATTTTGAAGGAGTCATCATTGCAAAAGGATAAAGCCAAACTGTAAGTCGCCATGTAAACGAGCGCTTATATATAATGAAGGCCTTTCTATACTGCTTTAAGCAATGAGAAAACTGAATATAGTTCTAACTTAATATTTACCAATCAAGAATAAAACATACAAACTTATTTGCCTACATGAATAAGGTAATGTTAGTAACAGATTCATACACACACTTCCACCCCTGTAGGCATTGTCAGTGACAAAGAAAGAAAATTAAACCCCTATATACATATACATGTTGTATAATGACCACCATTGGGACCTGCATTTTTTTTTAAGTATATAGCTATTATATGTACTAGTTAATAATCTGTAAACCCTCACCGTTATACATACATTTCACACATGTCATAACATGCATGACAAAATAGCTTACGGCTTATGATCATGCTTCACAGCACAAAAGAATATTCAGATTCTACATACTGTACTATCACACACACTCAACAACCTCGGTCAAAAATAATCTTCACTAAGCAAAGTAATAATTGACAAGCAGCATGCAACAAATGAACAGACAAACACGGTACAGTTAACCACAAACCTTGCTGTACACATAACATACTCAAACAGCAGAGAAGATTGGAAACCATGCATGTGTACAGCAGGAGAAAAAACAGAGTCCACATACCATAATCAAAAACTAAAGTAGGCGTGATTGACAAATTATTTTTACACACCAGCAATGTATCAAAGGTCCACATCTGACAAAATTATTTTATGTAATGAAACTTTTACAACTAAAAATAAATTTACAATAATTAAGTTACCTGACTGCTTTAAAATAAGAGACAAAAGTCTAATTTCAGATGGCTTGTTTCTGTTTTCAGTAGGACCATAACTGAATGACATCAATCTATCATTCAAAGTAGTGAGGGTGAAGTAGCCAGAATTAAGTGTTGCAGTGTCAGGAACAAGGCCATCTACTACATGGAAGTACTGAGAAAAGTTAAGGATGGATTGCTCAGTGATACCATATGTAGTAGCAATGTGATCGTGCAAAGGACCAGTCAAATCTCGTACATGGGAAGCATGAGTTTCTCTTGACCATAACTGAAGGTTAAGTTCAGTGAACTAAAAATTAAAAAAAAATAATCTTTTTCAGTATGAAGTCTATTTAAGACAATATTAAACCAATCAATAATAGTAGCTTCTTTCACATAAACTACAGTAATACATCTATCACACACATGTACACACAGCAGTACACACTCTCACACTAACATGTATCCACTTAGATTACCTATTAACATACGCACTAATAAGTATTAATGTACATGTACTGTACATTGCCAAACATCCATATGGATTTCGTATTGATTAACACTCACTATTAAATATCTACAATATGTACAATGTACATGTATCTATATTCACAAGTGCACACAATCTATATGTACATAAACTAGTAAGTATCCACATACATATACAATGTACATGTATATTATACCTTTATATATTATGGTGCTGTATCATCAGTTCAATAGTTTATACCACCAATTAAGTGAGTGCACCACCAGTTAACCACTCGATTTTCATTACTTTATTTCAGTAAAATATGTAACATTAACTTCATTACATATACTCAAGTCATTTAATATTAATTAATTGCATGGGTGGTACCACCAGCTTTCACATTTCTAGGGAGAACGCTGCACAGCAGACATCCACAGTATAGATTATTTACACACAATGTACTATACATATACATGCACATGTACATGTACTATCACATACATGTACATGTACATGTACTGGAATCTCCCTATAAGGACACTTTGGGACCCTATATAAATTGAAGTGATTTGTCCTTTATAGAGAGGTTGTCCTCTTCTCGGAGGTCAAAATGTATTAGATAAGTACGGTGGCCCTGGAGGTCGCCGACGCGTTCATGTGTACACGCCAAGGGTACACGCCATAGATATGTACACGCTATGTGACTATTCGTATATGTGATTAGTACAGGAACCCGTACACGGAACAGTGATTCATCGTGCACGGGGCCGGGAGATGAACAAAATTTGTGGGCGTATCAGGTAGGCGTGACCGTATCACACGTGGGTAAAATGGCAGGAAGGTTAGCTGATGTTTTAGAGAAATTGTCGAAGTCTGGAAA
>JAYJLX010046423.1:0-12670 GCA_036873525.1 Chalinula nematifera | reverse complement strand
GTTAATGTCCAAAGAAAACGAAGATTGGACCAGGCTAAGAAAAGTGAGGCTAAGCAGAGAAGAATCCAGTTACATAAGTTACGTACGAAAGACTCCTTGCAAAGAAAGGAGTGGTCCAAAAAGCATGGGGGTGATTCTTACGATGCATCTGGTTGTGGCAACATAGACGATGATGACAATAAGAGTCAACACAATAAGCGGAAAGTAATAGAAAAGGCTTCACCTGAAACAGAAAATAAATCTGGTGAAAAGAAAATGGTAGATTTTATTGATCAAGGTGATAGCAATAGCGAACATGATTACGAGTATGATGATGAATATGACAAGAGGATGACATATTTGTGACCTGCTCTGAGAAAACCGGATCTCTGTCGCAAAAAAATTCCCGTTATAATTAAAAACGTGAGGCGTGGCCCTAAAATTAATGGCGGAATTCTCCAGTGGTGAGGTACCTTCAACGGTGTTATACACGGCCGTCTTTCAAGATACGCTTACAAAACTTGCTCTGCTACTTTAGAAAGGTCTGGGGAGATAAAATATCAGGTTTCAGAATCGGGGGCCACACGTTCCTGAAGTTGCAAATTAATAAACGCGGACCGTCGATCGCGATCGTCAAAAAAAAAAAAACGCGAACGGTTTTCGTTTTTTCAACCGTTCGTTTCTCCTCGGTGCAACAATTTTGTATTGTAGCTCATTTTGAAGAGCTTTTTCCACTCTATCCAGTGGTATGAATAACTCGGAAAATTATTTTTTTGCGACAGAGATCCGGTTTTCTCAGAGCAGGGTCACATTTTATGAAACCATCAGTGAAGATGAACTACCATGTATTTGCGGGAATAATGTACGAGCTCACAAACGTGACTGCCCTCATAACACAACTCATCGTGGGGTTACAAACACTGCTGATGAAAAATTTAATGGGTGCAAGTAGTACAAATACAGTAAACAGCAGGCAAAAAACATACTGCATATGAATGGTGCAGAAACAGATTTCATGGTTTGCTGCGATGGAGAACACTGCAGCATTGGCTGGTTTCATTTTGGGTGCGTTGGACTAAGTGAAGCCCCTAGGGAAAAGTTTTGGTATTGTGATGAGTGCTTGGAGTCAGGTCAGTCTGGGTTCAAGTTTGCATACTATCAAACTTGGTGGTAAAGATAAAGTTGAAATCACAGATGACAGTGTGGATCAGGATTCTTTCATCCCAGATGGGGATGAGTATTGCACTTGTCGGGGTGAGGAGTCACCAGATATGGTATTGTGTGATGGTTCCAACTGTGCTATTGGTTGGCATCACTTCAAGTGTGTGGGTTTAAGACAACCAAAAAATGGTACTGTAGCTCACTGAAGATGAAAGTGTTACCATAACCAAAGTAACTCAGGCTGAAATGGTTACCGACCACTACCGAGTGCTGAATGGATGTGTGCAGCTGTGGACTATATAAAAATGTGGTCAAAAGTGGAAATGACAAAACACTCACAGCGAATTAGGCCAGTTACCCCAGTTACTTGTCCATCAATTGCACCTCATGTGCGGGACAGAGTAATGGAGGATGGTAATTCGTGCCATATCCAAAGGTGTGAGTGGTACCGAGGCTAATCATCTAGCATTACGAAAAGCTATGGTGAACTTTATGACACATAAATGATGTTTGTATGCAAATATACACTGTGTTATATTTTACACATGCAGTAACGTAAAACTTGATTTCATTTATTAGGACAATATCTATTATAGTCTTTTCTCCATCATCGTTCACATTGGCAATGATTTGAAGATGTTACAAACAATGGTGAATGGTATATGATGATGGAAAGGTATCAGCGGCAACAACTGTATGCACTTCACTATATATAATTACACATGTGACTTGCACACACTCAAAGGCCAGCAGGTTATTTAATGATATATAGTATATGTATGAGTACAGATACATGCTTTAAACACATGCATTAACCGTAACAATAAAAATTTTACATACATTTAGGGTATTCATATTCATAATCATTGACAAAATACGTTTCAGGTAGTAAAAACAAAAGTGAAAGAATAACGATAAATCACAGCAGCGGGGCTTAAAGTAAGCTATAACTCACACATTGTGTGTTGTGGTGTTCGCAATGCTAAACATATAGTAGAGGTTCCCACAAGCACAGAACAAACTCGATTATTGCAAGGTTGTGTAAAGTGTTACAGGTGGTTCATACATTAACACCACATACAAAGCCTATCAATTTTACAGCTACATGTATATGTCATTATGGACTGATCATGTCAGTACTACAACTACATGTTTGTAGTAATTTATACATTATAAACTAATGGCTCTTTAAGCACTCGATTATCACTTTGTTTACTAGAAATGGCAGAAGGAAAGGCAAACGTGATTTATAGTATCAAATATAGAGTGAATAGGTGAGAAAATACTAGTGAAAGGAGAGGATCCAAGTTTTTTGAGACAAGCATGGGAAGCCACAGAACGTAATCAATGCTGGCTGAATGATGTGGTAAAATTATTTTGTAGTAGTTTCAATGCTGTCAAAACCCCCCAAAACCCAAAAAACCAGGCTCATTCCTACTATGAAAGTTGCTAACGCACTTTCAGATATCAAGTTTTCAGTCATCATAACCAACAAAAAATTAACTGACTCGAATATTTGAAAGGTGAGCCTGTCATGTATATAGAATTTTTTTTAATACCGAAACCATGCTACATGTTTTTTTTATAAGCTATGACACATGAGACAGAAAAATCATAACAGCCGAGCGTAGCTGAACTATAAGTATTGCAGCACATGATGTGATGCCCCCAACAACTTCATGCGCACCAAACTTTATATATATTATAACTGGAAAAAATCAGTGCATTACTATATATATATGTGACCTGGTCTACGAAAAAAGCACTTTCATAATTTTATAATGTATGGAGTAATGATGAAAAATAACTTGAAAACGGTTTCACGTACGATCGCTTTTTTCACAAAAATAGGTACTTTAAAGGGATCAAGTAGGATATCCGACTCCCCCCGAAATAAGATAGCAGTGGGCGTAAATGACGTCACATGACGACTCATACCTTCGACCAACCACGCCCACTCAATTTCAAGCCACGCCCACTTTTTTTTCTTTTATTAAAAGAAAAAATTTACAAGTACAGAAATAGTTCAAGTATGTAAAAATTTTTCTTCTTAGCATACACTTAGATCTATTTATTTTTTACTTTTTTTGACAGAATTAATAATAAAGCAGATTTAGCCACCACTCTACAATGACCGAATATTTCCATCCTGTATAAAATTAATGTGGTTTTTGAAAAAAATGAACTTACCAATGATCCTAGAACTGATTAACAGTTGAAAGAATACTAAAAAGACTTATATATGTTGAGCCCAAGAACAGCTATGGTGAGGCGGAGCCAACGAGGCGACAGAAAAAAAAACGTTGAGTTTAAAAATAAATATCATGAAGGGGGAGGGAATACAGCTTAATGAACTTACTAATCTCCTTAAGATAGCCTGTTTTGTCGTCTTCTCAAAAAAAAAATCACCACGTGGTCACATTTAAAACGCGGGCAATCCTTTTATGAGCGGGCGGAGTTGACGACAAGGAGACGAACAGGTTCACCGTCATCTGGATGGATGGCACAGAGGATTCTGTAGGGTTGGATGACTTAAACTGCCCAAATTTGTTACTGAATTTTATGATTAGCAGAAAACAGCAGATGCGAAGCCGGCAAGTATTTCAACATTAGAGACATACAATGGTTAGTAAATGGGGCTACATGTATACACATTACTGCAATTATACAGAATCTTACACTGCAGGAATTCCAAAGACGCCAAACTAATACAAGCCTCATCACAAATAATAAAAAAAGTTAAATAATTATGTGATGTACGTACATGTATGTACGCTGAACAATAGTGATGTCTTTGTAGTATAGTCTATGATGTACGAGATCCATAGCAAGCTTCATTGTCTTAATTTTAGCTCATGTTTTTTTAGTGATATTCATGACAATGCTTGTCAAGCATTGGATACAGTATAACAAACATATGCATGTAACACTGAATATTAGTAAAAGATTTTTCTTTATTATGTGTATATATAGCCCGTTGATACACTGAAAAGCGGGAACTTTGCCATCAAGCAGTTACCACACTGTTGACGTTTTGGAAGACGTCTGCTAAAGTCGGTGTTGGAGCTCCCTGCAACCATCCCCGTTAGATTGAATGAAATAGATCTACCAGATTGGTAAATGCACATGTATTTTCATGTTAATTGTAATCTTGTCCACTCACCCTCCGTCCAACTTTAAAGGAAGGGTTTTAAATTTTCACTAGAATTAAGTAAACATGACAATAAGATGAAAATATATAGGTTATAATGATGCATGTCTAAGTACATGTATTTTACTTTCAGTTCTTCAATTTGGAAACCTTCTGCTGTCGATGATCATCCTTTAATTGATTTACTGCAAGGGCATTTACAGTAGATGCTAGCCAAGGATTCTTGCACCTATATAATAGCTGATACTATTATTTATAAGCTTGGTAAATATTTAGTCCTCTCAGTGTAGTACATGTTTATTTGTTTAATTTTATCAGATCTGCATGATGTCATGCTTGAATCACAGAGTAAGATTCTCCAAAAATACAAGGAGGACTTCACTTTACTGCAAGTGACAGAATCCACAGGCCGGCCCTCAATCCAAATATCGAGTTTTGGCCTTCATTGAAGTTGCGTTCTCTATACATCCGGATTTGGGCCAGGTGAATGTGTGCGAGTGCCTCATGTATGTCTTGTACCAGTTGAGGGAGGATGGATACAGTAATGGCCTGTGTAACAGATGCATGCCATTGGCATTGCTTTGAAGTTTCAATAACAAGAAGGGATCAATTGAAGATTCACCCCATCTTTTTCCTTCAGGGTACATGACTTAACTAAAGATGAAGTAGTATTTACATAGTAGGAAGTTTATGCAGTAAAGTAAAACTATTATGCAATCAATAATTAACAGTCCGCTCGGTCCAACAGCGATAGGCCTCCAGGAACCTCACTGTGAGGAGGGAGGATGGTTTGGAAATTTCGCGAGGGCCACTCCCCGGTGATTACGACTTGCCCATCGGGGCTAACTAAAATACGCACACATCCGTGCTCATATGACTTCCATGCTCATATGACTTCCATGCTCATATGACTTCCGTGCTCATATGACTTCCGTGCTCATGACTTCCGTGCTCATATGACTTTCGATATGACTTCCGTGCTCATATGACTCAAATGACTTTCGTGCTCACATCCGTACTCAAAATCCTGTGCTCAAAAACCTGTGCTCATAGCTCATAGTTCCATGCTCATAAAGGATGGGAACCACACCCACACACACCACGCAGAGACAAAGAATCATAATTGGGGGAGTGTGTGTCGAGTAGCGACACCATAGCCCTCGCAAAGCTCACACCCCAAAAGGGGTGGAGAATGTGGGCATGCCCACCAAGTACATGTATCTTCACACACACACCACCATGCAAGTATCAATGAAAGCCGGAGCCTTGGGTGGAGGGGGGGGGGGAAATAGGACGAGGAGTTAGCTTCCACCTGGCTCACACTACACACAGGGACTAAACTACACAATATCACGCATGCACATCACAGGTGACCCGCATGCTCCTGGTGAAGGGGGGAGTGGCCGCCCGTCCTGTTAACGAACCATAAATCATAGATGTAAGCCAACATTAACAGTCCGCTCGGTCCAACAGCTCCAGGAACCTCACTGTGAGGAGGGAGGATGGTTTGGAAATTTCGCGAGGGCCACTCCCCCGGTGACTACGACTTGCCCATCAGGGGCTAACTAAAATACGCACACATCTGTGCTCAAATGACTTCTGTGCTCATATGACTTTCGTGCTGAAATGACTTCCATGCTCACATCCGTACTCAAACCATAAACTCGTGCTCATAATCCCGTGCCAATACCTCTATTGACATAAAGGATGGGAACCACACCCACACACACCATGCAGAGACAAAGATAATCATAATTGGGGGAGTGTGTGTTGAGTAGCGACACCCCCACAGGCACACCTGAAAGGAGTGCCACTCCCCCAATCAAGTGTGGGTGGAAACAGTAAAAGAGAGTGTAATGATATAAGCAATAAGCCGTGCGATTGTGCAACAAGGAGGATAATGAATGAAGTATACCAAGTGAACAAACTAAACATGTACATGAAAGACACCAAAAAAAATATACATGTAAGTAACAACAATCAACATATGAACACCAACGTCAATGACTAGAAACAAGCCTAGAGGACACCGCAATAAGGGATTCCTTTGGGGTGCAGATGTAAGTAGTGAATACTGTAGATTTCCATCGACCTAGCACCTGAATCAGCGAGCCCGGAATCAGTGCTGTAGCCAGCCTAAAACTTCAACCATGGACTGTCCCTATCAAATAATGGTTATGAAATGGCATTCTGTTCAATACAGTACTCAATCCAACTCTATACAACTTGTACCATGAGCTTTTACCTTAATCTTCTTATATGACTGGACTATAGGCTGACAGAGACCATTACAGAAACTGCTCAAAATATCACTGCACTATGCTTATTCACTAACATATACCACACCCACTAAGGAGTTTTATAACTTATTATTTTTTTTCCAATGTATAATAAAATTGAATCAAATGTGGTAATTAAATCATTTCCTGTATAGTAACCCGGAATTTCCGGTGAAGTCCGGTACCTGGCTACTGCACTGCCCGGAATACCCCGTGCAGCAGCTGTGGTCGCAGCACCGATTCGAAAACTGTGCCCGTTAAAGCCACTCACGTCTACCCCATGGGAGAGTAGTGCGTCCCTAACCGCCTGCACCAGTGCCTGCCGGGTCAACGCAGACCCATCCTCAAACACAAACAAAGGCCCTGGGCCCTTCCCTCGTAACACCATATAGGATAACAGGGCCTTCTCCGGGCAGATAGGGCCCTCCACCAGCCCCAGGTACGCTGTCGAACCCACACCAAACACATCAGTCTTGCTATACCGAAGGAAGAGCAATACCATGTCGGGTTTGCCAACGAATCCACTGCCACATCGGCAACAGACAGCCCCCTCTCAGAACCCACGGTCACCTGTGAGATAGACCCAGTAAACTCCCCGGCACATAAAAACCCGAAAAACCCTACACAACAAGCCGCCCACAACATAGGAGCGTCGTAGGACACAGGCTGACGGGACCAAGTCTGGTGAAGCAGTGACAGAACCTGGGGGGTGATAGGTAGCCGCCTGGCTCGTATGACACCTGGCGCTGCTTTCCGAACTCCCCGGAGCACGTAATCCAGCTGTGGGAACGAGGACCACATTGGGTCCAGGTGACCAAGGGCAATCTGGGCAAAACTGACGCCACTAAGGTAAACCCTAATAGAAGTGTACGAGATGTTTCCAGCCGCCAAAAATGCAACATAACGACAAACAAGTGATTGGGGCAAAGGGAAGGGAGACTGTACCAAAAACCTACGACAAAATCTGAGATATGACATCAAGGCAGACCGATAGCACCGCTGGGATGATTGTGAGAGAGAAGACGTAAAGTAGCCCTGAACAGCGTCGTGAAGCTCTCCGATCCCCAATCTGGCTGGCGAGTGATCAGCAGGTCCACCAGCTCCTGCGGTAGGTGAGATTGAACGCCCTGTGGAATGAGAGAGTGGAACAGTAACATATTATTCCTTGACAAAGTGTCCGCGGCTGTGTTCATAACCCCTGGTAAATGTAGCGCCGTATATGAAAATTGATAATAAAAATACAAATAGCGGAGCAAATGAAGTAACATCGGATGCCGTGACGAACGCCGTTCAATCACAGCCACCACCGCAGCATTGTCTGAATGGAGCTGGCAACCCTGCCCCCACACTACGGCCGCGAGCACAATTGGTACTATCTTCTTTACGGAAATATCGACCTCAGCCCAGATTGCGGCCAACATAGCTGCAACCAATGGGAGAGGGAAGAAAATGCATTACAGCCAAAGCCCCCAGATGCATCCAAGTGTACGTGCCTCGCACATGCACTCTGTGATATGATGAAGGATGAGCCATACCAGCTCTGTAGGAAGCAATCTCACCATACTAAATCAGCCCGCAAACAACATCCAGGTGAACAAAGTGGTGGCGCTGCTTCACCCTGGCCATCAAGGTAAATAGGTGCCTCAAAAAAATCCTGCCGGGCTTAACCACCACTGCTGCATGCGACAGGTGACCCAACGACTCCATG
Source organism: Chalinula nematifera (assembly GCA_036873525.1). NCBI lineage: Eukaryota > Metazoa > Porifera > Demospongiae > Haplosclerida > Chalinidae > Chalinula > Chalinula nematifera. The sequence goes on along the minus strand of JAYJLX010046423.1, from coordinate 4,392 downwards.
TCAGAATCTTGTACGCCAGATCGCCACTAGGGAACGTAACCGACCCAGCTTATCCAGCGGCAAACGCAACTGCAGCCTGATCGTGTCAATAACAATGCCCAGAAAAGTCACCGAAGTACTAGGGCCCTCCAGCCTTGAGAGAGATACAGGGACCCCAAGGTCCTCCATAATTGCCAATGCTGTGTGACGGAATCTAGCACCCTCCTGCGTGGAAGGAGCTCCAAACAAAAGGAAGTCATCCAGATAGTGCAATAGGTGGCGTACCCCTCGTGAATGGAGCACCCAAGCCAAAATGTCTGCAAACGCCGTAAAAATCTTGGGAGCAGACCTAAGTCTAAACGGTAGGCATTGGTCAACGTATACATACATGACCCTCCCAAGCTACCCCGAGAAACCGCCTGTCATCAGGGTGAACTGGCAAGATACGGTAGGCATTCTTTAGGTCAATCTTAACCAGTTCAGTTCCCCTTCCCAATGCCACCACCAAGTCAACCGCGTCATCGACTGACGGGTAGTTGGGGGAGCAGAACCTGGGATCAATGAAATCATTCACACTCCGACCCCTTGGGTATGAAAGGTCAACAATGAAGACCCTCCAAGCATCTCTCAGGGGACCCTTTAGGACCAGTCCCATTGGACTCACATAGACAAATGGAGATTGGGGTAGTGGACCCAGGAGACGACCTGCTGCTTGCTCTAACTACTCACCGCCCCAGGGTTCTCTACGCATGAAAGGTGGTTACGAGACGACGAATATGTCCTGGCCATTCCTGAGACCCCAATTCTGAACCCATGACGAAGACATACGACACTAAACGTTGGTCAGGCAAGATACTGGGCAAGCCTGACACACTGTATAGGAGTGGGAGGGCACCCACCGGTCGGAACATGGCCACTTACATCACAAGAGGAACTTGCAAGATGAGACAAATCCCCAAACGAATCATACTCGGACCTAGAGAGGCCCATCAGGCAAAGGGTAAGAGACTCCACCCCCATTACACCACCACCTGTATATAGTGAAGAGGAAGTGAAGACACGCCCCATTGGAAGCCCTGTAAACCCACAAAATGCACAGCCCAACCAATACCAGCACCCACATGCCTGCAATAATATGCCGCAGGGTATACACCTTGCGCGTACTCCAACAAAGAATGTCAAACAATGAAATATATAGGAATAAACAAGACAATAACGCAACATAAACAAAGTATAACCACAACAAGGGAAGGTAATCAAACATCTAAATCGGACCAGCTTAAAGGCACAACACCTTACAGTCCCAGAGCTAGACGGGGAGGAGGCCTCGAGGCTCGGCCTCTTTTTGCCAGCTTAAACCGGGAGTCCGGAGGGGTGTCCTTGCAGTCCCTTGCCCTGTGCTGGGTACTACTACAGGTTGCGCAGTGGTGAAGACGGAAGCACCGATTAGGGTAGAAATAACACTGACCCTCGTTCCAAGAGAAACAAATAGCCTGACTCTGATGTGGGGAGGAAGTGGTCTTGGATGTGAATCCGGTGTTTGAGTCGTGCCGTGTCGGCTGCCTTAGGTAAGCCATCGCGCACTGGAATGACTGGTGATCAAACCCCTGGCAGATAGTACAAAAGGTACCCCCACCAGAACGCTGACCCCAAACTGTGGACGACATCAATTCAGGGTGAAGGGAATTCCAAGCTAGGTACGGGCGGACAGCTACCTGCTGGCGAAACAGGCGGTCGTAATCCAACCAACCCCGTCCACCATGCAACAGCGCTTCTCTAACTATTAGCCTTGCATACACCAGCCACTCCCGCGTGGCCTGATCCGAGGTACGGACCGCCATGTATGTCAGGAAACAGTAAGCCCATGAAGGCAGGGACGAGACCTCACGCAAACGAGGCCGGTTGGAACTGACAACACTGGCAGACGAATTAACGGACTCAAAATGCTGCGTAAGGGCCACATTGTCCCCCAGTAGGTCCCGCCAGATTGAATTCGGTTCACCAACTTCTCAGGGACTGGAGGTGCCGACAATGACAATGACAGGCCGCCACTCTGGGTAACTAACAAAGTAGGGGACACATTGGTGACAAAAGTTGACAATGAACTGACCGGGAGGCCAGAAAACAATAGACCACCCAACCCAGTGGGAGCCACGGAGGTAGCCGCCGTCGTCACAGCGGACGAAACAATCGCACCAGAAGCTGGCGAGCCCAGTACTGATGCCAGGGCACTTGCATTAGGTAGTGCACCCAACTGAAAGCCTGACCCTGAGAAAAAATTCCGACGATAAATCATAATCATCACCAAAACACAAGTAAAGCAGGAAAAAAAAAACAACCATATTAATAACTCCCCCACATGAAAACCCCCATCCCACCAACCCCCATACATACACCCAACCCACTAAGACAACCAACCAGTATCAAGTCAACCCCATGCACAGGTCAGACCCCGCACCGAATAGCAACAATGTGACACACGCGCACTCCCTTGGCAACACAGAACAAGCCAACGTGTATACACTGATATAACGTAATATTACATACTACCCAGCACATACCAACTGATGGCAATCGATGAAACTGAGGCAGTAACAGAGGGCACAGGAAAAGATTGGGCAGAGGTAGGTGCCAGCATGGAGCCGAGGCCACCTGCCGCCGATGTCACAATGGCGGACGAAAACGATCCACGAGGATCCCAATGGGAGCCTGCCTGGCGAGAGATATCTTCTCGCATTTCTTCGCGAATGACCTCGAGAAACCGGGAAAACTCCCTGGATAACACTGTAGGCTCCTCAATGATGTTCGACGATGAAACAGGTGGCGAGACCTGAGACGAGGGCCGTGAGCCAACAGTACTACGCTGACGGCCTCTCCCTCTGGAAGGAGCAGACGACAAACTGCCCGTTTTAGACGTAGACCTGCCTTTAGGCATCACCAACAACAATCACAACAAAATAGAACAAATCAGAAATAGGACGAGCAGTTAGCTTCCACCTGGCTCATACTACACACAGGGACTAAACTAAACAATATCACGCATGCGCATCACAGGTGACCCGCATGCTCCTGGTGAAGAGGGGAGTGGCCGCCCGTCCTGTTAACGAACCTTAAATCATAGATGTAAGCCAACAGAAAATTAATTATAGTTTGATCCCTTTACCCCCACCCTTCCATGCTTCCCACACTAAATCGGCTGACTCTTTATTGACTAACTACACGCATTAAAATAAATTAATTATATAAGTAGATCACATAGTGTATGCTTCTTCATTATAACCGTCCTCCAAACTACATTATCAATTTTTGGTTGTAACATATTTTTTCGATTATTATCATTATCATTCAGTCATTCATTTCGAGTTGTTGCTTGCCATGTGTTAAAAATGAGAGTGTACAACAGTTATAACTCACAGTAAAAAGTAATGTGCTATACAAATTCTCAAACAATAAAGTATGCTAAACAGTTGTCCCACGAAATGGCCCTATACGTGCTTTTTTCACACACATAAACAATGTTAATACCATCAGTTGAGTAGTAGATCACGATACCTAGTGGAATGGACGATTGAAAATGGAGGGAAACGTAAATGATTCGACGCTCTTTTTTCAAGTCAATGGTCACTTTTACATCACTAATGCCAGTCTCACTTCTCCAATATGTATTTTCGTCGCCATCATTCAACAGTGACGGTTCATAGAGAACTGTTACAGAATGAAGTCACAATGACGGACTTGTCCTTGGCCAGGTTCACTGCAATATTAGCTGGATCCCTTGGCCATTAGTGAAGGTAGTTACTATGAATAGCAGCTCTGTAAACTTAAGGTCCATGTATATGCACTTCAATTACAATTAAAATTTAATTACATTAATCAACAATAGTAATGATAATTATTATATGTGCAAAAAAAAATGAAAATTATGAGTTCCACATAAATATGTACGTAGGAAATATACTTTCATCACATTCCTTGATGGTAAAATGGTTATCTAAATAGTCGTATACATGTACATGTAAACATGTGATTAGTTACCTGACACTGTCCCTAACGGTCTTTTCCAAATGGTGATTAAAAGATATAAGTAAGCTTTGAAGATAGTTTTAGCATGTAATTACCTGACACTGTGATCACAATCCTGATGGTAAAATGGTCTTTTCGGTTATGGTGATTAACACATACAAGCAAGCTTGACGATAGTTTTACTTACCTCATATCGTGACTCTTTACTCGGGGTGAAATTAGCTTTTTGATAATCTAATGTAGTAAAAAGAATAACTTAACTACCAACATTTGTAAGTGAAACCTCATACACATACATATCCACATGAATAAGCACACAATAGATCATACACAACCCACCGCTAATAGGAAGTAAACCTCGTCAGGTTTCCTACATGCAAACATAAACCG
>JAYJLX010046412.1:0-12671 GCA_036873525.1 Chalinula nematifera | reverse complement strand
CCTCAGGTGTTTTCACTTATCACCTTTGGTGTGGGCCCTTGCACTGTACGGGTTGGGTTCGAGAAGATATAGCATTCCCAACCAAGCCAAATCAGTACCCTTTGATGATAAGGGCCGTCGAAGGCAAGAATATATCCACCTATATAGACCAGCATATTCTCTTAGTTATATACTTGATTTAGACATGCACAGATAACACGATTAGATGGCTAACAATAACAACCATTATTACTATGTTTTGGTTAGGGATCTTTATCGACTGTTCCTTGCTAATGGTGGGCATAATGGATAACACGATAGATGGCTAACAATAACAACCATTATTACTATGTAGTTTCATTTTCATAATGAAAACATAACATCCAATGAATTGACATTAATGGCAGTAGTTTGTCTAGTGAACATGAAATTGGATACAGTTACATCGATTTCTCAGAGAAATAGTATCAACAATTATAAATACTAATTATTATTATTACTATTATTGTCTCACATACATACACACACATACATACATATAGTTGGTTATTCATTGACCTCCATTAATGGTATGGCTGTGGTCAACAAGACGCTACCGGATGGTAGGAATGCCTTCTCTGTAATGGATGACGCTGCTTCATTCCCTCTTAAGCTGGGATTCAAGCGACTTCGATCGTCCGTTAATGAAAGGATCATGTTATTGAGCATGTTTCACTCGTAAGTGGATATTTATTACTAATATAGTAGATAGTGTAGTAGCTAGTAGGTGTGGTCTCTATACCTGTATTATTGTATAGTCTAGTAGGTGTGTCCCTTTATATTGCCCTCGATCTATTCATGTCCATATGAGAATAGTAAAGGAGTGAATTTTGTTAATTATAGTGTGTAGGTGGAGGGTCATAGTTCATTGGATGGTATAGTGGACTCCCCCTCCCCTCCCCTCCCCCTAATCCAACCATCCTCGGGATAAAATTATATGTTTAGTGGTTACATTATACAGAAAACTTCCTATGGAATTTAACAGACATATTGTGCAATTTGTGCTTGAAGGAGGTGGTTGGTTGGTCACATTTAGACACTGTATAACTTTTTTAAGATTTGTGATGGATCTTGGCTATACTAGTATAGTATACATCCTTGTTATTTTGTATCATCATACTCTTTGATGAAACAACAGCGGCCAACTCTATTTCTATTAATCATCTCCCTCTCCTCCCCCTTCTCTCCCCTCCTTCCCCTCCCCTCCTCCCTCTCCCTATTATACAGTATATATGCTATATCAGTCAAACTATCTCCTGAGGACCATTCCAAGGGTATCCAGTGTCTAGAGGCACAGACCTTCAACCTTCACTGTCTACAGACACGAACAGGTAACTATAGTATTAAACCACACCCACAAATAGGTAACTATGGTAACCAGTAACCACACCTATGCTGCTATATGCATGTATAGTTAATGCAGGGAGTATATGAGATTCAGCTAGACCAATTAAGCTTTAAAAGTAACCCCTTAAATGGTTAGCCATTATATTCAGGGTCCGATATAACCCCAAACAATCTAGTGCACATTTGTTGTATTTTTAGTTCAACATTGCTCACCTGCTAGTGATATTGTACGTATTATATTGAAATGTTAGTGCTCAGTTACTAAACTTTGGTACTCATTTGAACACTAGAGCATCCTTATCCTCTATTCTGGTTCTATTTTATACCAATAACAGAAAAGTATGATATCATAATACAGTTAATAATAATACCATGGGTTTTTGTTATTATCAACTCATCATTCGTTTATTCTACTCTCCCCTCCCCCTCCCCCTCCTCCCTCTCCTCACTCATTAGGTGTAAAGTTTATCGTGATAGCTGATAAACAGCAGCCGAAAGTTTCTGACTTGTTGAGAAGGATATATGAACTATATTCAGATTATGTGTTAAAGAACCCCTTTTATTCACTGGACATGCCAATAAAGTGAGTATATTAATGAGGACCACGCCCATTATTTTCATTATAATACTGCTTATAAGTAATTATGGCCTGTACTAATAACCGTTGCATAGGACCACACCCATTGTCTCATTGTAATAATGTTTAATAGCATTAGTAACTATAATCACACCTCCTTTGTATTAATCTGTATCAATTAATAATTACTGCATAAGACTATACCCATTGCAATACTCCTAACAGAAGAGGGGGTTACTTACCTTTAACAAAAGCATTTATTCATGTTCAAATGAATAGAGATATGTCCTGCCATGTTGAAGATACTGGTGGATGGAATTTTTAACCCAGTAGAAACAAGCTTGTATAGACCTTTTTACACAAAAATTTTTAACAACTAGGTTGACCGAAGTGGTTATGCACAGGAGCGACCTCTTCTTGTCCTTATAGCTAGCTAGTGTGTAACTTGAATTCCACCCCTCAACTGTTGTTTCTGTAGATGTGAATTATTTTCAACTAACTTAACAAAGACATTAGAAATCGCAGGCAAAGAGAGAGGAACAAATATACATGGAACAGTTACAGCATAGTATATTAATCCAGCCATTTTTTATTGTTATAATTGTTTGTTTCTTTTTACAGTATAATTCAGCATGTGAAAATATTCAAAGCGTCATGCATAATTATAGACCTAGTTATCTTGGGTTATTTCACACACAATGACACACTCAACTCGATCTGTCCATAGAATTATATAATTATGCATTTTAGAATTGGATTTAATTCATTATGTACAGTATTATGTATGAATCAATTTGTGATAATTTAGTTCTAAATAGGTGACAGGATTATTGATCATTTTTGTTACCTTCTTAGGCATATGTAGTCTAAATGCATGCTGCTTGGGTACAGCTCAGTACAGGGTTTGCCCCGCCCACTTATGCATCGATTGTGTATCAATATCACCCATTGATGTAAATATGCAATTACCTTAAATATACCCATTAATACCAGACATGCCGCAGGTTTTAATAATTATTAATAATACTGATGTGACAAGATACATGGGGTAACAAAATATGAGATTGTCTGTATATATCAATCAGACCTGTACACGTCTACAATACATAAAGTTCAAACTGATCAACTGAGACCTCTTCATTTAGCAACGGCTCATCTCTGCACAGCCTTAGTTCGATGTCATCAGTAGTAGCTGGTATAACTCTATGAAACCATGGCAACTCGGGTATATCACAGCAACCACCTGACGTCTCTATGGCATTACACTGTTGACCGTCCCATAGAGGATTGCCCACACCACCTCCTGCTTCACAGTAATAATCATTACCAACAAATGAGGGTGGTTGGACCACAGTACTATCACCAGTACAGGGACACTCATTGAAGTTACGCTGAACTATTTGAGACGATACGTAACTCCATAGATGCTGTCTAGGAGGGTCTCCATATGTAATACTTACCCCGTCCAAATACGTTGCATCCAAATTATTTCGGTTATTGCTAATGAATGGCCCAAACCTGTTAAACGAGTCGGGCGTACCGAAACTGTATCCACGTACACTTCCACACACTCGTGTATAGCTTCTACCATTGGTTGAGAAGAAGACAGACCTACAGCCAGTACTACTAGTACTGCACATTTGCTTTCCCCCTTTGTTTACTCGTGTTAAGGTGCTTGGACAGCTTTGATCGGGCTGTGTCATATCCAAGTACCCTATCCTTCTCCATCCTCCTTCTCCACAGCCTGGTAGTGTACCCATGAAGCAATACACCTCCTCACTGGTCTGGTCCTCGTAATGCAGTGTGTATACTCCCGATGGACTGAGGGGTCTGGCAGCTCTTATTTCAGCACAAGAAGAATGCCTATCGACCTTTGAAGCAATGTGTATCCTTACTTGCTTTTCAAACTCTGCTCTACACAGACATCCACTGGAAGATTGGCTTCTAGTGGATTGAATGCAGTGAGCCAGTACCATTGTTATTACTAGTGTGGTAAGCATCATGATATTGTAATATTTCACTGGAAACAAGGCAAAAAAAAGTACTGATTTTGTTAACACTCAGCTACTAAAGAATGAGAATACAGCTGATCGGACCAGTCTGCAATAGTAATGATTGCTGTTTTGCTTTGCTCCTTTTTATTCATGCGTGACATGTAGTGCATGTATAGGTGAAAAACCGGCATTATTAATTTGCTTTCTGCTATTCAAATTCTGCTTTATTTCGGCTAGACTAAACCTTTCTAGGAACGATCACAACAAATCAATTTTTGTCTTAAGTGCATATACTAGAACCCTCTCCAGCAATTCTCAGAAAGTTACCAATTAATTATTATAATTAGGGTATGTTATGCGGCAAGCTATCCTATCCTGTGATTGGCATCGACCAGCCACAACATTGTCACTGAAATTGTTGTGATGACTGACGCATTTCATTACACTGATATACATAAATGTGATTTTGAAATAAAAAGAAACAGAGTGTAGTAAACCAAATATATAGTTATTACAATAAATTATTATGTATAATGGGAGGCTCAAAAAAAGTATTAAAAGCAAGAAGGGCATATACGTATCATCACACTGATACATGAGCATTGTAATTATAGACTGACTGACTGACTGAAGTGTATATAGACTCTAGTATAAACACATTGATACAATTTATTGTACATAAAACTGATATTGATCAACTGGAATGTGTTCAAATCCTTGCTGCGGCTCATCCCTGCACAGCCTCATCTCAATGTCATCAGTAGTAGCTGGTATAACTCTATGAAACCATGGTAACTCAGGTATAGCACAGCAACCGCCTGACGTCTCTATGGCATTACACTGTTGACCGTCCCATAGAGGATTACCCACACCACCCCCTGCTTCACAGTAATAATCATCACCAACGAATGAGGGTGGTTGGACCACAGTACTATCACCAGTACAGGGACACTCTATTACGCCGTGCTGGGTTAGTTGAGATGCTGCATAAGTCCAAAGATGCCTCCTTGGGTTGCTTCCATGAGTAATACTCACACCATCCACGTACGCCAGTTCAATATCATTAGCAGGAGCACCGAACTTAGCGAATGCATCTGGTGACCCAATACTGTATCCACGTACACTACCACACACTCTTGTATAGCTTCTACCATTGGTTGAGAAGAAGACAGATCTACACCCAGCACCTCCTGGGAAGCTGCATACTGCTAGTCCTCCTTCATCAAATGTTGATAAGCTGCTCGGGCAGCTTTGATCAGGATCTGTCATATTCAAGTACCCTACCCTTCTCCATCCTCCTTCTCCACAGCCTGGTAGTGTACCCATGAAGCAATACACCTCCTCACTGGTCTGGTCCTCATAATGGAGTGTGTATACTCCCGATGGACTGAGTGGTCTGGCAGCTCTTATCTCAGCACATGATGAGTACATATCAACGTTTGAAGCCAGGTATATCCTTACTTGCTTTTCAAACTCTCCTCTACAAAAGCATCCTAAACTTGTTGTTTGGCATTCACTGTCCTGAAGCACAGTCATCAGTAGTACTATGATAACACAGATTATGTTGTTACACTTTGCCATACGGTTGTACTGCGAGTTTAGTAGTGTACATATATCGATCTTTAGACGAGACTAACTTGCAATGTACTTTGTAAAATAAGCGGTGACTTTCTACAGAGCCAGATCTGTTTTATTATAAATACACCAGTGTAAAGGCTGTTGTATTCACACAAGCAGTGCTATATATGCTATATTATAAAAATATAGAATCCACAAACAATTACGAATACTAATTAAATTATTTCAGACAACTCTATAATTGCTGTACATAAATTATACATGCAGGGCTATACTGAATGCTGTATAATGCAGTAAATCATTATTTGTATTGCTGTTAACAAATTGTGCACACAGATATTAATTCAAGTGTGTTTGTAGTCTAATTGATATTAAAGTAATCAAACAAATTATGTAATACTGACTAATTGGAATATTAGACTGTGCAAACATTCATTGAACTTTACAGCTAACGGAAGTCTGAAAGAAGCCAATAATCCATAAAAATAATGTTTGACACACCCACTTGTATATTGATATAGCCTGGTGCTATGGAACATAAACACAACCATTAGAACCAAACCATCTACTAATGAAGCGTATATGTGACATTATAATAACCATTGAGTTGTATGCTTTTTATTTAACAAAACTGATAGACACAAAAAAAAAAATAAACAACATACAGTGTAATATAAATCCAATAAAAGAAAAATTAAAGGGAATTGCTATAATATAAGCTACTGGCCATTATACTATGTCAGTAATGAAGAGTGCCGGTCCAAAAAATTTAAAAGTTATGAGTATAAAATACAATTCAGTGAGTATATTAAATGTATTCGATTGTGAACAACAAACTGAGGAGGGGTGATATGTGAATGGAATTGAATTGATAATTATTATACACATATCAAGTATCATACCCCATGTACAGTATTGGTGATGATCATATACTATTTCCCTTTAAAATAAGTTAACCCTGACCCATTTCTCTTGTTGTCGGTGGCATTCAGTTCGGCTATATATTTCTTTTCTAACTCATTCTTTTCCTTTTGTTCCTGTTTCAGTTCACTTTCTAGCTTTTTTATTTGTTTCTTAAGCTCGGCAATCTCCGAGTCCTTTTCTGTTCTTGTCCTTTGTAGCTCCTCCTTCAATTCCTTGTTGGCGGTTTTGTGGTCGTCTATCTGAGAGCGCAATGTCTTCACTAGTTCACACTGGTTCTCCTTCCGTTCTTCATTCAGTTCTTCATTCTTGTTCTTCAGATATTCATTGAACTCAGATGTTTGTTGCTGGGCACCAGAACTATCGGAACCAGACGAGAGCTGAGATGACTGTCGTGAAGATGAAAACGAAGGTGGGCGTGGCACTAATGGACAGATGTATGTATTGGGCTGGTTTGTGTCTTCTTGAACAACAGGTAAGGAAAGTGGCGATAAAGTTTCAGGGGTACGCGGCTGGGGCCGTTGTGGGGCAATTCCAGTCGGGTTTGCGGAGTTTATGTCACTGATGGGATCATTGCTCCAAGTATCTCCAACTGAACCAGGATCAGAACCCTTTTCCGCCATTGAAAAAAAAAAAAACAGGGAAGACGTATTTCGAAGTAGATTTAATCCCAGAAGAAGAGCCAATATCCTTCACTCGAGCACAACTAACGTAATATGGTCCGTCAGTCCGAGGTCTAGTCGACACCAATTCTCGCCATTTTGTCAGACAGACAGACGTCAGACGGTATTTTTTTTTTTTTGGGCGTGGTCCTTGCTTATAGATAAATGAGTTATTAATATTACATAGACTTATACATGTAAGATTACAGGAACATACAAACAGAGTCTATCAGAATAAATAAAACTCAGGCTAATCTACTTAATAAAAAGTTCTACCAGTTCCAAAGGTGTCCCTTCAGTATCCGGTGCATTCTGACTACTGCAGACCCTCAACTCAATATTCTCACTAGATCTAGTTGAGCCACCTCCCAGCGTCGCGTCCTCATGAACCACGGCATATGTTCGGAGGAGTACAGCAACCACTCTCCGCTCCCTCACAGTTCTTACCATCATTAGGATACAGCACAGTAGCCCAACTATGACCTGCATTCACTGCAGACTCGCAGTAGTAGTTGTTGCCTACGAATGAAGGCACTGAATGGTAGGAGTTTACGTTGCATGGGCAGTGCCAGTACGTCTCCACACCTTCCGTTAGCCCACCTGCTAAACTCCATATGTGCTTACGTGGATTGGTACCGTGTGTGATGGAGACACCGTCCAGGTAAACCCCGTCAATATTATTCACACTTATACCAGCTGTCGGATGGAATCTGTCGGGGGACCTGAACTGGTACCCTTTGGCACGCCCACACACTTTAGTGTACTCTATTTCATGGGTGTCAAAGTAAGCCGAGTCACATCCAGCAGTGTGTGGATCAACTTTATTGCATAGTTGATATGCTATGTTACTGTATTGAATAGGTGCCAGACAAGAAGGACATGTTGAAGCCGACTCCATAGTGTTGATATAGGCCACTTTAGTCCCTCTCCATCACAATCAGTCCCTTCCATGTCGCAGTAGACTATGGCTCTCTCTCCGTTAATCCGAATCAGGTGATAGTTGCCTGATTGTGCCAATTTTGTCCTTTGCATCATTCAGGAACTTCTCCAGGGTTGGTATAAGTTCCTTTTCAATGGCTTCAGTATTCCCAGTTCCACATAATATGTACATGTGTTGTCGTTGGATATTTGTTCTCCATGTTTTTGCCGCTGTGCAAGAGCTTAGTGAGTCCAGCATTAGCGGATACCGGTACATCATCAATCAGAAGTAGCACGGATAATGCGAGCTGATCGAAGTGAATACCGTCTTCCATTCATCTTGTCTAGTCTTGTTGCTAGCTAGGTTTAGGCTCATCAATTAAATCACGTGATGTGTAATAAAATAATTATTAATCAATAATAAATTATTAATAATTAATTCTGTTATTAATTTCTTTTTCTATTTCTTCTTTCCTTTCTTGCCTGCTTTGGATTTTTCTAAAATATTATTATAAAAATGTAATACACTTGTTTATCTTCTGTTCATACTCACCTGCTTTCTTCTTTCTACCAAACAACCCTCCTTTACTCTTCGTTTCTTTGCCATTCCCATTCGCTGCACTTGCTTTAGCTGTACTTGTTGCTAATGAATCAATAGCCTCATCAGCAAACAAACTGCTGTAATCACCAAATAAAGCTCTCTCCAATAACAAATGTGAGCAGTCGTACTGCTGCTGTGAGTCTAGTAAACCTGGTCTGAGTTCTGCCAGTCCTTTATAGACTGAATCCAATACATTGATGTCATTATCGAACGGTACGGGATCAGGAGTCTGGATGAGTTCGTATGCCACTGATACAGCAATATAGGAACCTCCCATACTCCCTCCATCAGAACCGACTACCACAAGAGGCTGTAATGGACAAGGAATACAATAATTAATAATGTAGCATGAAAATTCTTTGAATTAAAGTTGACATTGTCTCGTATCCAAACTCAGTTTGGGTAAAAAGACTAGGTTTAGGTTCACTTAGTAACATTGACACATTGTGTTCCACTGGATGTGTAAGGAATAAAGCTGTACTTTGTTATTCTATCCATGCAATTGCAGGTCTATCCAATGCATTATTATGCATGTGAATCCACCATAATGGTCATACACCATATCCCTTTAATATGTACGATCATTAGTCATCACTTACTGATCCTATTATCATATTCTGTCTAATACTCAAACTCCATTGAAACAACATCGCAACAGTATCCACATCACTTGGTACACCTTCACATACGGAGAGGGATAAAGAGAACTATAACAATTACACTAATACAATTTGGTATAGGTACACAAAATTTCCTGTGCTTTACATATCATATTGTAAGACAGGTAACAATAGTTTATAGCTTTGATCAATTCGATAATTACAACACAGCTTTAATCCATAGAGTAAGTAAATGATACCACTTACCTACTAACCCTACACTAACATACATAAATATAACACACATGCATAATATATATCTATAGCCAGTCTGCTTTACTGAAGGGTCAACTCACCATTTTCTGGCCAATCAGGATAGTGCACTAGCTTCAGTTTCTCAGTGAGCATGTCATTGTAACTGTGTACTTGTATAGACAGCTCCTCCAGTTTACCAATAGGCTGCACCTTCCATGTGTTAACATACAAAGCATTCTCGGACCATTTCTCGCCTACTACTAGTGGATGCAGCTGGTCACCATTCAATGGAGGCCAGAATACATTATCACCGGTGCCCTTAACCGATCCCAATACAACGACCACACCCACTCTATGTTCCCATATCATTCTGTACAATTGAGGGGACAAGGGAGAAAGGGGAGGGAGAACAACATTATACTCTACGTATAGACCATATACATTATACACTATGTAATAGACCATATCTACACCAGGAAAAGAGTTGGTAGTAGCTAGTGTATACCTCCAAAAATCCGACACAGTGTTCTCCAATGGCCATTGAGTGAGGATATAGGACTTCCCATAGGCTGGAGAACCAAGATAACTATATACAAACATATAAAACAACCATTATATCAAAATATCATTCATACATGAATGTATTATAATTAATGTTGTATATGTACCACAGACAGTGTATCTTCATGCAGTCTATTACATACTGAATACCTGTACAGGGTTTATAGCACATACCTTGCATTGATATAGTCAGAACCAACTTCATCTTCAGCCATTTGTAGTTTAAGTCTGGACTTATTCGGGGGTAAAGGAACATCTCCTCTATTTTTGGGAATATTACAAGGGAATTTAGCACTGGTAGTCACATAGTTATAGCCTTTGATGGCTGATGCCACGCCCTTAAATGATGATTGGAGGGTGTGGCCAGATTTAACAGTTCCTACTCGTCTCGTAAGAGCATCAACCTAATGGTTAATGGATAATGTATAATTGTATATTATATAAATCAGTATGATAAATAATTATTGTCTAATTTGGGAATGATTGATGTGTAGATCTCACCCATTGTTCTCGTGCTGGCACTTCAGAGAGTATCTGAATAAAATATATAGTATATTGATTAAAGCATAAACATTATGAATACAGTGGAGTCTTTCTATAGTGAACTTCAGGGGACCATAAAAATGGTTTGTATTACAGAGGTTTCCTTAATATTCTCTATGTAATAATTTACTGTGGAACCAAATACAATTGTTTGTAGTACAGAGGTTTCCAGTATACAGAGGTTCCTTAAAGAGAGTTTCCACTGCAGCTGCTTATATTATTCTCTTAAAGCGGATTTACATCATAAACGTAACGTTTACATAACGTAAACGAATACACGGGAAGAGTACGAATCGTTAACGTAAAAGTTGAATCAAGTTCAACTTTGAATGTCACGTTAACGATTCGTACTCTTTCCATGTATTCGCTTACATTACCGCCTTTACACTTAACCCTCTCCCTCCCTCCCTGACCATATACAATAGTTATCAAAAAAAAAAAAAAAAACTGAACATTTCATACTACATAACAAACTATCCAAACACTGTGTCATTGTTCTCATATCCACTATGTTATACACAGCTGTCATAACTTTTTGTTGAACATAAATAGATAAAGGTCTCTACAAAAAGTTATGACAGCTGAGTATAACACAGCAGAGAACAATGACAGTGTTTTGATCATTATGAAATAGATCCAATGAAACGCTAAGTTTTTTTTTTTTTTTTGACAATTACTATATTATAACTAACCTCTGGTTCATCCTGTATATCATTGAATGATACCGGTAGCAATAACTCCTCATCGTGGTCACCCTGTTCCTCATCATCATCACTGTCACCTTCCTCCATTGCTGTGTTCTCCTCCTCTTCTATCCTATTTCCTTCAAACGTGCTACTGTGTCTCCTGTTTGTCTCTGGTAGATGTTTCAGACCAATGGATTCAGAGGACGGTGAAGGGGAGGGGAGTCTCCGCCCTTTTAGCTTCGGCCTGTCTTTAGTTGAAACTGATAACAGATGGGTACGCTGGACTTCCTATGAAAAGAGCATCAATAATCAAAATAATTATTAATGCATAATTATATACTACTATAAGATATATAGTTGTATGTATATATGAAATATTAAGGCTGATTCACACTAAAAATGTAACGAAACATAAACTGTAACGAAAATGAATACATGGGAAGAGTACGAATTGTTACCGTAACATAATGAATTGAAAAATTTCAATTCATTACGTTACGGTAACAATTCATACTCTTCCCGTGTATTCACTTTCGTTACGGTTAACATTACGTTTCGTTACGTTTGTAGTGTGAATCAGCCTATACTACAACTCGATTCTTCTTACATCCAATGGTGATGACTCATTGTCAATTTGGTGGTCCCGTTTGGGTACCACAAATCCTCCGATATCACTCTGCCCTACCGATGGTTGGTGTGCACTTTGTGTTCTAACTGGAGAAGGTTCAGGGGGAGGGACCCCTTCGTTATCGCTTAATTCCCCTTCCGAATCATACACTACGATTTCATCCTCATCTTCACTTTCATCATCACCTCCACTTGTTCGAACAACAGAGCCCCGTTTCTTGTCTCCTCCACTTGTGTCAAGAAGATTAATTGTTTGTGGTATTTCCATCATCTCAAGCGTTCCCCACTCCACGTCAGAGGTCTCCAATGACCAACTGGGGTTCCTCCCTCCGTCCACTTCCTCGTCATCCTCGAGTACATCACCTATAACCACTGAACGCTGGCCCATGGTATCACGAGGGTTCTGAGCTGCTGTGCTGTTAGATAAAGTCTAATACAAGAGAATATTATACAACATAATTATAACATATTATTATATATAACATAAGCTTATTACTTGAAATTATACATGCTAAAAAATCAAGTAACAATAATACTGTCACAGTAAGTGTATATTGTCATTTTATATGCTATCAATATACAATGATGCATTTCAATGGTTCTACAACCCATTATAATTACATTGTAATAATTACGATACACTTAATTACGGTACACTTACATATTACGGTACACTTATATATTACGGTACACTTAATTACGGTACACTCATATATTACGATACACTTATATATTACAGTACACTTATATATTACGGTACACTTATATATTACGGTACACTTAA
>JAYJLX010046401.1:0-12671 GCA_036873525.1 Chalinula nematifera | reverse complement strand
AATGATAAACAATAGTTCAATAGTCTTATTAATTAGTTCAATAGTATGACACCAATGTCACTGGTCATTATACTATATTCTATAATAATGGGGATATACTATACTCAATAATGTATGCTATATTCAATAATACTGGGGATAGAGGATCACCAATTGTCGGATAGAGGATCTGAACAGTTGTATATAAGGACCCAAAGGATTGTAATAATATAGTATATATACATGTACCTGCACTGTAAAATAGGGTTGTTCACTCACTGGTTGAAATATAACAACCCTACTACCCAAAATTAAATTTTAGTAAGCTAGTTGGCTAAAATTGAACGTTATGTTGTTGACATCCTGTGATTCGTGCACTCAAGTGCGACCATTACCGGAAGGGGGGGATTTTCCTTTGGAAAGATCAATGGTTAACAACTTTTAAGTTGTCATTTAAACCAGTGAGCTGGGTTGTTACCATAACAGCTACAGTGTATCGTAGATAGGCTAAACAAAACCACACCCACAGTGGATACCACTAATTATTCTCAGCATAGTACTAGCTAGGGAGATGGCCAAATGTACTGATATATCTGGGCTTGTTTTGACTGGTTCTTCAAGCTCCCACGGGAACCTGTTTTCTCCGCTCAGCATTTTTACAGCCATAATTACGTAAAATGATGCTTTTAGCTCACTGCCCTACAGTTATTAACAACCACGCCTAGGCGTGGCTAGAAAATGGCCATTCTGGATGCAAAGCAGCCATTCCTTACAGCATTCAGTACAGAAACGCACGTTTTGCACATGTTATCTAGGTGAGTTCTATTAATTGAAAAACCGATCTACAACCTTCGTTTTTCCAAATGAATGCTTTGGAAAATCAGGTTGGTTGGCCAATATCAGGTGACGTCTCTATAGTGCTCGTGGCCATCTTGACTGCCAGCTGCAGCTACAGTTATGACGAGTACGATACCAAGTACTTTTAGATGTGGTGCGATCAATACAAATAGTTGCTAATCAAAGTTGTGAACGCTAATTAAATTTTATTGTTATTGATGTTTCATTAATATTCCTGGTTTATTAACCCATTAACGACCATAGACGCCTACAGGCGTCAAAAATTACTTGCATCCGTTGACGCCTGCAGGCATCAAAGACACAAGTGGTAAAATTCGTATCGTAACTGAGTAAATGCAGGCGCATTTGCAACTAACGGATTTTAGAAGTGTTGCAAGTCTACCAAAGAACGATAAGATTTTCAAGAAGCTTACCAGCAGTTGCCATTGGACCCGTTTTTCTTATAACACTCGACTTACTTAAAATGAGTGGGTGTAACAAGAACTTATCTTTGCTGTAATATTATGTAGTATAGTAATGAATATTAGACACACATTATTGTTTCTTTTTTTACAATACTTTGTGTTAGATGACAAGAGGCAGTTCCATCATAAATGAAGCTAAAACTAAATACCGTACTGACGGGTTATTAAGCGCATATTCTTTATTAAGCGCCTCTTCTTTGTTAAGCGCCTGTTCTACTGTTGTTATTATAATCACAACGTACTATCATAACTTTATATAAGCGCTGTTGCCTCTGATAAGCGCCCATTTTCTTACCCGTCAGTACGGTATGCTACTACTGCTCCATATTTTCCATGAAATGGCAACAGTACATATCCTGTTACACTCCTCATCCAATGAATTGATTCTTGAATTACTTGGCTTGTATCAGCCCCAAGAAAGCAAAGACAGATACAGTCTTTTGAATGGCCATCAAACTAGACTATTTAGCTCTATTTACAATTTATTCTTTCATAGATTATCATTTTATAATCGAATGGATTCAATTTTCTAGTCAGCATATCCCACGCATCAAATTAGGGCCACAAAGCTATCTATATGCCATTTTCTTCAATTTTGGCGCACGCGGTTAGCAAAATTCCCGGACAGTCACTATTGTGCATGCAAACTGTATTATTTAACCCTTTAGCGACTTAATTAATCAAATGTGGGCGGAGTTTATGCGCATAATGCATAGCATGCAATGGTTTAACCTGTGGTGACTACTGATCAGCTCGGTATTCTGTGACTGATTTGGCGATTTGACTGATTTGTGTCGAGTTCTTGTTTAAACTTCAGAATGCCAAGTCATACCAGAAGAAAAAAGCATCTGTTGAGAATAGCTGAAATGTAAAAGGTATATAGCTGGTTGTCCTATTGGGGGTAACTGATACAAGTCTCCAACAGCTAATACACTAACATTTCCAAACATTGTATCACTTGCTACACCTTTAATTTGTTGCAAACGTTTATGTATTTCAAGTAACATATTAGATCCAACCATACTAACTTCATCAATTATTATTAACATAAGTTTACTTAGTTTACATCGTAATGTTGTAAGTCTATCATTGCTTAATGGCTGAAAACTTGTTCGTCTTGTACAACCAAGTAACAATGCTGAGTGTAAGGTCATACCATTAATATTATAAGCAGCTACACCAGTTGGGGCAGTTAGTAACACAATAACATCATCAGGTTCAAATATACCAGATAATTTCAATAGTCTAATAGTATCTGATTTAACTAGTTTAATTACATGTGATTTACCCACACCGCCAGGACCACTTAAAAACACTTGATAAGGTTCAATAGGTTTACCACATTTAAGACATACTACAGCATTCTTACACCAATCTCTATGATACATTACAAATTGCTTTTGTTTCTCATTCAATTGTCTCATCATTTGTCTATAGTCATCTGGGGCTATTACTTCATGATTACTAGAACTATCATATCTTTGTGAAATACTCAATTGACTAGATACATTGGTCATTAATGCAGTATTGTCATTTATATCATCTTCAGACACATTAGTCAATACATCTTCATTCTCTTGCATTGTATTTAATCTACCCTCTTCATTAATAGGAGCTATTTGTGACCATAAATGCTCAGGGGGACCATTATCATCATATTCTATATTATCACTACAGGGTTCTTCACTATATTTACATTCATTCTCCACAACAATATCTCTAACATGGTAATAATGCTCTTCATAAGTGTCATAATCACCAATTATATCAACTTCTTCATTACGCCATGGGTAATACAACATTAATTTGGCACGATAATAATTACTAGGTTCTTTATCTTTATTAATACGAGTAAATCGAATAACAGCTTCACGAGTACGTTTATGCATTGTACCATAATTATCAATCAAAGTAATCTTAGTATTAGTATCACATGATTCAACATCATCACTAGTGGGTAATACATCATCATCATCATTGTTTCGATAACTAGTTACATAATTGGCAGCAAATTCAGCTAAACAAATTGAGTCTAAAGTATGTGGTCTATGCTCATATCTATCAATAAGGCTTTTTTTAAACACATTATTAACATCATCTTCAAGTTTAGACAAAGTATCAAAATCTTTCAAAACACCAATACGATTACTTTTGGGGTTTGTATCAACAAATACTACAGCTCTACTCAGCTGCTTCATAGGCATTGACAATATACGATACACAGCTTCTTGAGCACTAACTTCTCGGTGATTTAAAAATGTACTACCAACTTTTCGTAGTTGGCATTTTAATTCGTCTGTTCTATTTTCCTTTACAACATTTCTCAACAATTCTCCCATTGCTCGTTCACTTTTCATCATGTAAGAGGCAATATACATAATACAAGCATAAGCATTTAACACATACTGTATATCAGTATTGGCTTGCCAGGCTAGTGTTACATTAGGGTTATAGTTATTGATTTTACACTCGTTAGGTTTACGCTTTAATACTATAGCATTTCCTCTAGAACATTTTAATGGCTTCCTCATAATCATTCATACACACACCAACATCATATAATAATTCATCAATCGATACATCAGTAATACTGCCATTTACTAGTTCTTCACGTACTTTAGACAATGTTTCACTAATTTCATTCATATCACAAGTTTCATCAGTATTAGGGGATGCTATCAATGTTTTACGACTAGGTGGCTGTGGAAAATTAAATCGACATTTTCTACCACGTTTACAATATGAAGAGTGCTTATGCTGTTGTAACAATAATACAAGTTCCTTTAATTTACAGTCATTCTCAGGTATAGCAACACTAACATATTTATCAATAAAGTCACACACATCTTCATCTGAATCACGACCATACTTTGGTGCCCCTTTAACCCATATTACAGAATGAGCATGAGGGGAACCACGTGCTTGAAATTCAACTCTTATAGCATAATCACAAATGTCACCAAGGGGTTTAGCACTTGACTTCAAAAAATCATTAAAAAACAAATTTAAACGATACTGAAAGTGTCTAGCGGCAGTTACAGGGTTTTGTCTTAACCATTTCGACTTTTCTTGATAGGTTAGCTATATCATCATCACTATAATTAACACCATATTGTCTAGCAATTGTTTGTATCATATCAGGCCATTTCATGTCTGCAGCACTTAACGTTGGAAACCATGTAGGCGTACCCCATTGTCTTATCATTGCTAACAAATCATAAAAAGTACGTTGATAGTATGCAGGGGATCCTCTCACATTTTTCATGAATCTAAAAGCTTTATCTTTACTCACAAAATATTCTTATCTTACAATATTAGCAGTCAAAGGTTGTTCATTACGTCTACATGGTTTACGTCTCCAAATAAAATTGTTGCCGTCGTCTACAATTTGCTTGGCTTCTACAATATATTGGGCTACAAACAAATAATCAAGATCTTTAGCAAAACGTCCATCAACATCTAACAATCTTTGATTAAAGTATTTACGATATGTTAATTTTCGTTCTCTTTCAGTATTAAATGTACCATTGCCATAAGGAAAATTACATGGATTACAGAGTGCTTCAAATTTATCATCTTTCATAAACATTAAAGGCTTTTGTCCTTCAGCAGGGGCAATTGAATATATTTGATTATCAGATTCAGGGTTTTCAATACTCATACATGTTTCTAAAGGACTACCAGTTATTTGTCTAGTGTAATTGTCACCTTCATGTATATTTTCATTATCAATCATATCATCATCAACATCATTAACACATTGCTTATCAAGACCAACATAATGTACTTGCTCGATTAAACCTAGATATATTGTACCATTGCTTTCACTATTACTAGGAGATACCACAGTTGTGTTGGGATTCTGAGAGCTAACAATGTCAATTGTAATATTCAACATATCGCTTAAACCTTGTATGGCAATGTTATCAGCCCAGGCATCGTTTGCTAAGTCATACAAAAATCTTTCCCATTCAACCATAACATTACCATCATCATTTACCATAAAGTTACCATAATGTACACCATTAATAGTGGGGTTAGCATGTAAATACTCAACAACCATTGCTCTAAGTCTACTAGCATCAATACATTGCATTCCAATGTTACCCAACTGATATGATACAGCATGAAATAAACAACTATTATCACCTGGCACATCATGTATTACCAAACCTTTAGCTTTTGCTCTTTCAATTAATGTTTTCAAAGGGTCAGAACATTGAACAATAATATCCATCTCACTATCAACATTATCATTATTATCATCATTAGTGTCAACAGTAGGTTTTACAAATTCACTATTAGTAATTGAGTCATCATTAATCCAATCATTATTCACATCAATATCACTATACAAGGGGTTATTCAATTTCAACCATTGCAATGCATTCATGACTTTATCAGGTCTCACATAGTTATACATATAATGTCCTTTATATTGCAATTTACGCTTCAACTTAACGGGTATCATTGAGGCTTCAGAGGGCATTCTAGGCAATAGTGTACACACATTATCAAGTTTAGAGGGAACATTTACAGCTGGACCATGAATACTACGCTGTTTACCAGATGGTAATGCAATCATCTTCATGAAGGGAATACGCAAAGATATCAAACGTAACTCAAGTGTATTTAGGCTCTTCAATTCATCAGGTATTACATCAAGTTCTAAACCATTACACTAAGACTGCAAGGGTATGTTTCCACGACACATTGCATTATGACATGATCTACATATCCATTCCTTATTATCAACACTACATTGTCTGTACTTTTCAACATTCCTCAATACATCATATTTACACTCATTCATCACTATAACAGATGATTTATACAATAGTCTATGACATATGCTACATACATAATCAGGTCCACATCGTACTGTCAATAGAAATGAAGCAATAGCATTATCATATGATACACACTGTGCTCGTTTCGCTTTCATACGAACTTTATTTGACTGTTTTCTCATTTGAGCTTTTTCATTAGTTTCACACATTCTAGCATTTCTCATACTCAACAAATAACTCTTTTTCCTAAATAATGCTTCTTCATTAGTTTCACACATTCTAGCATTTCTCATATTACTCTTTTTCCTACACAATGCTTCTTCATCACTTTCACACATTCTAATATTCCTCATATTCAAAAAATTACTCCTTTTCCTACACAATGCTTCTTCATCAGTCTCACACATTCTAGCATTCCTTTTGTATAACTTGTCAGTCTCCTTTCTACATAATGCTTCTTCATTAGTTTCACACATTCTAACATTCCTCATATTCAACAAATTACTCCTTTTCCTACACAATGCTTCTTCATTAGTTCACACATCCTAATATTCCTCATATTCAACAAATTACTCTGCTTTCTACATAATGCTTCTTCATCAGTTTCAAGTTTTCGTTTTCATAACCTGTCTATCAACTGTCTCACATTCAGTCTCATGAGCTCGTTTATGTCTCATCAATTCACACTTACTAACAGTAGATCTAACACATTTACTCTGTTTCTTAAACACATGATCACAATTAGTACATTTCAATGAACGGTTAGGCACATTACTGTCACAGTTAGGGCATTTCTTACAAGGTCCTGGATTCAATTCTACATTACCACTTAATATCAACAACATTGCTATCAAATTACTACAAATAATAATACATGTAACATATTGATGACTCACGTAACCACATGATCGATTTGTCAACACTAGTTTACCACTTCTGGTGATAAGCGAGGCATTACAGCCTATAACAGCTCGCCACTGCTCTAGAGATATCATATCTCAACAGAAGAAACCAAAAAAAAAAACACGATAAACACGGATTTAAAACATCCACAGCACTGACAGCAGGTCCACACTAGCAAACTTTACCCATCGACTTTACCAACTACACATACACACATGTGCTCATCCAAGGCGTGGTCTTTAAGGCGCGGTCTAAAAGATGGCAACCAGAACACTATTGATCAAAATTTATCAAATTTCTTTCGTTTCATTGTTTGTTATATTTCCAAGAATCCTTTGAATCGTGAAATCATCGACATCAAGTGTCTTTGGTCAAGTGTTAGTGAACTTCTACTATCAAGTATCCACAGAGATTACGTGGTAACACACACACACAGACACACACACACACAAACTGACTACTATAACCATCCGCCCACGCTCAGGTTAATAAGGAGTTGTTATGGTGTGGTTTGTACTATATGCTGTATAGTAATTAATGCTATTAATTACTATACTTGACAAGTGACTATATATACAGCTTAGTATTATAGCAAACCACATTATAACAATTTTCCTTATTTGGTAACTATAGTATGTACATGTACATAATGTACATGCCATTGCCATTAATCATCACTTGACTACAGCCTAGGATTAAAAAAACTTGTCATATACAATGCACCTCTATATATTAGCTACAACTTCATTATAGTTTCCAATATCATATCAACCCAGCAATATAATCTCCCCATTGTCTGTAAGCAAAACACACAATAGAATGATGATTCTCTTCACTACCTAAACAATACTTACATTACATGAGTCACTTTTTCTTCGTTTGCAACATAGAGAGGTAGAAACACGGCACTTGAATACTATAATCGTAATATTTGATGAAACTTCTTACTTGTGTTACTTAGTTTTCTCGTCTTTTTATGCTACAAATACACTAGATAAAAGTAGTTAGCAACAGAAGCACACCTCTTGCCATCTAGGGCCGTGCTGGCCTGGAAAACAGCCATTTCGTGCAACCGTTCCAAAAAGAATGGGATCGCCTTGCCCAAGTCGTCCTCATTTTTACTTAACCAAATGTCCTCGTAGGACTGTCAAATTTGATCTGGAACTGGACTGGGGCCTGGTCTATATCTGACCCCAGATTTTGGATTGCATGCTCTATTTTTATATATTTTTAGTACAATACAGAATAATATCGTAATCTATTTACATGTAAATTGATTGGGGGGTGTGCCTGAAGAGGCCATTTTTTTACTCAACTAAAACACGTCGGAAGAGAATAAAAGCTTCACTACGGCTCAGTCTAGTATCGATTATGCTTGCTTCAGCCCCGGATTTTCGTGTTCGCCTTTTTACAACGAGATATACTTCAATAAGTCTAAAAAAGTAATCATCCCGTTAATACATTGAATCGCGTGCAGCTGTTACGTAATGTATCAAATGTCCGCAACGTTTCAATATGATTAACCAGCCACACCTTTGAAAATGGCCTGACAAAATATGTTACTGTTTGAAGGTTGCACTAAAAAATTTAATACTCATTCAGTGGCAGTATGCAATTGAAAGCATGTTCCACCTTAACAGTAGCTACTCTAATATATATATTATCATACCCTTGACTTTGGTTTGGGTGCTTCTGGTTGCATATCAGCCTTTGGCTTTGGTTTGGGCGATCAGCAATCAAAAACACCCGATCCATGGTCTTGGGTGATAAAGCCCCACCATGTGTGTAGTTTAAATGTAAGGCTGTCTAGTCTATATATACTTGTTACCTTTCCAACCGATTCAATAGAGGCCATATTTTGTGGTAGAGTATAGAGTATCTGAAACATGAAAGAATAAAAACACAATGAAGTACAATAGCAAAGAGAGTAGAGTATCCACTAGTTTGCAGCATACAAAGCATGCAGTAATAAAAAGAATAAAGATTCTAAAAAAAAACTTATCTACTATACAATGTACAATCACACTTGTAATATACGGCATATGTACAAAGGTAAAAAGAAACGAGAAAAAAAAAACTAAAGAAATTTCTCTTTCTACATGTACATGCCTGATGTAACATATCTTATTATCACCCTGCCTATCTGTATATTGGGAAGTCAATGCACGAAAAAATTCGGAAAATGGAAACGTATCTGTAATAAAGCACAACTGTAGGCAATCATTATATACATAGTCACTATAAAAAAGCCCAACTGTAGGCAATGATTATACACAGTAGTTATCCACACATAGTCGCCATGATAAAGCATAACTGTAGGCAACAATGAGTAACTTATAGTCAAGACTCAAGAATAAAAGTATTCACTAGTCACAGTATACATGTACGACTAATATTGCCAAAAAATGACTCACTAAGACGGACTTCCACAAGACTTAAGATAATGCTGGAGATACTATAATAAATACAAACGTAGGCAATGATTATACACAGTGGTTATCCACACATAGTCGCTATGATAAAGCATAACTGTAGGCAACAATGATTGTAACAGTAACTAGACTCAAGAATAAAAAAATTTTAGCAACGCAGAGTATTCACTAGTTAGGTCACAGTATACATATACGACTAATATTGTCAAAAAATGACTCACCAAAACGGACTTCCACAAGACTGAAGATAATGCTGGTAATAAATACAAACGTAGGCAATGATTATACACAGTGGTTATCCACACATAGTCGCTATCATAAAGCATAACTGTAGGCAACAATGATTGTACACAGTAACTAGACTCAAAAATAAAAAAATTTTAGCAACACAGAGTACTCACTAGTTAGGTCACAGTATACATGTACGACTAATATTGTCAAAAAATGGCTCACCAAAACGGACTTCCACAAGCCTCAGATACTATAAGAAATACAAATGTAGGCAATGATTATACACAGTGGATTATTATACATAGACAGTCAAGACGCACAACTGTAGGCAATGATTATACACAGTGGTTATCCACAGATAGTCGCTATAAAAAAGCACAACTTTAGGCAACACAGTAGTTAGCCACAGATAGTCCTATAATAAAGCACAACTTTAGGCAATGATTATACAATGGTTATCTATAGATAGAACTACACATGTATGAGACAATAGTGAAATGCTGAGTAAAATTTAGTGATTTATATAGTGACAGTGAGATGACAGAAGCGGTGGAAAACCTTGGACACGTTAATCACTTTATGTATGGCTATTCTCTACAGCACAAATCAGGCTATTTATTTGCCTTTATTTCTTTTTTTGATAAAAAACAGGTTAAATTATTCCTCAGCTATTTCCATAGAAAGAAAAATGAGACGGACAGAAGAAATACAGGCCTCAGAAGGGCGACTATGTCTAAAACTACTTAGAACAAAAAGTTCACTGTTTCTATTACCAAGGAGAATTTATTGCTTTTAAAAGTAACTTGCATGTTTAATTAGAGTTAAAAACTTTAGAACACTAGTATTGCTACTACACTGTTGCTGTATGGCCCTCTTATTATCCCGAGCATGGGTGCAGCAGCGAGGGATACGTTAGTTGTCCAGTTAGTTAGCTTGTGTGTTAACACTTCAATTGGGGTTACAGAAAAGTTCACTTTACACGTCCATTATTCATCTTCTCAATCTTGAGTTAACTTTGAAAATGTGCTCTGGGCTTTCGATTCAATATCACATCAGTAATGGAATGGAGAAGTATTGCACAACAAGTACCACTTATTGCACAACAAGTAATTATGACCACAAAAGGTCAGGTAGAATAGCCAAAAGGTCGATAATGGGCTATTCGCTGTATAGTCTAGCGTAGCCAGATCCTTCCCACTTCCAAAGAATGGTTCTAAACTTTGCTGTAGTATGTCCACGCTGACTTTGACTAAAAAAAATTTAATAACTTTACAATACATTAATACATTAATGCACCATTAGCTCTTTGACAAATACTAGATGACTGTGATGAGGCGAGCCTTCGCGAAGCATAGTCAACTTCGTTCTGCTCTTATATGTCGATGTAGCAGTTTAAGCTGTGTACTGCATACTCTTATTAAGCTGAAAAAAAAAGCATCATGACAATGATGCATTTCATGCATGTAAAGAAATTAATGCAGACTCAGTGCTAGGTAGCCTGGTATCGGTGTTAGTTGAAAGCTATTACATGAAGGACTGTGGCATACACAGATAAAGATAAATTCAACAAGGAAGCTCGATGCTACACTTATAGCTGTACTTGTGACTGACTGTTTCATCA
Organism: Chalinula nematifera; assembly: GCA_036873525.1. Taxonomy (NCBI): domain Eukaryota; kingdom Metazoa; phylum Porifera; class Demospongiae; order Haplosclerida; family Chalinidae; genus Chalinula; species Chalinula nematifera. Next base: position 1,393 of record JAYJLX010046401.1, on the reverse strand, counting down.
ACGGCTCTTGGAGTTAGTATAATCAAGATTCCGCCTCTAGCGATAGCGAGCACAGCTGTGTAAATAATGGATCCAAATCTGCAACAACTTGCTTGTATTCCAGCTTGAATCAATAGGACAGCTGTGCAGTTTTCACAGATTTCTCGAGGATAGCCTAACAAACAGTTGTTTACGTAGCTGACTTTACATAGCCCATTGTTAAAATTTGCTCAGGTAGGCGTGATCTGATAACATGTGTTTATGTGAATTTATTGGTTTTCCTGACCCTCATTACGGACTCTACACTATTTTCTAAACTAGTAGTCTCAGTATTCAACTCATCACCCCAAGTTCCACTGATTCACATTTGACCTCAACCTGACTGTCCACTAACTGGTCTGCCTGAAGCCACCTAAAACATTGTAAGAGAACCGGCCATAATACAAAGGTAAGACAAAGACTAAAAAAATGTCCTCTCTCTACACAACAAAATTTTAACTTATAAGACGGTCCATGTGGAAACACGAAATTTGTTCCCACGAAAATTACAACTTGAAAGGTACATCAAACAACACAACAACTGTAACCTTGGTGGCTTCTGATAGTATTAACCATAAGGTCACCAATAAGGTGAAAATTGAATCACACCAGTAGACAACCAAGGTAGACAGGCTAAAATCAGCTGACAAAATCCCATTACCAACATCTGGTCTTAAAAAAACAAAAAGAGGGAGTACCTGGTGATAAAACATGTATAAATACAATTATATTTGATCTTGATTCCATCATGTTCCTTATTGTGTCATGTGACGTAAAATAAATTTTGCAAAGTACAACAGTATTAAACAGTATAGCAAGGTTTTGCTAATTTTTACTTTTTGTGAAACCTTATGTGTAACAACCACAGTAACTTATTACATGCATAAACATGTACATATAAATTTAATTTTTGTGTTTCTGTGTGCATGTTTGCACAAATTACATGTAAATGACATGGTATATGATATGTAAATAATGATAATGTCCACAGTTGAACCCCCCACTATACAAACAATACATAGTCATACAATTTAATACTGTTATGAACTGTTATGTAACAAAGGTTACTATAAATGTTATTGTTACATGTACTGAATCAAGTGTATGCCTATAAGTACATGTAGATGCATGCCACTTATTATATAAGACCAGACGTTGGTAATGGGATTTTCTCAGATGATTTTAGCCTTGGCCACAAGCTCTCATGTGGTTTAATGGTTAATTTCCTAATGCCACAAGTGTATGAACCCCTCACATACTAATGCACAATATCTACATACCATACCTGTCAATGTTAGAAATTTTTGTTTGCCGTTTCACTTTCTCTTCTGTAACAGGTAGCCTCTTCATTGGCATTTTGAAGTACCTCGAAGTA
>JAYJLX010046390.1:0-12678 GCA_036873525.1 Chalinula nematifera | reverse complement strand
CCAGCCATGGCTATACCCATCTAGTTCATTTTATCCCGCCCCACCAAATTCATTACCACATGCATTATCCACCCCACGAACGAACTAAAAAGAGGTTGGAACATGGGGGTTTAAAGCTTTACGAAATATAATAAATGACAAGGTACCGCCATGTTGCTATTCCCCCTATTTCCATCTTCGTTTTGTATCCATAGATCAGGGTGTTGTCAGCAACCATTTGTCAGGAAAATTGTCTTCCATCATTCCTTATTCTTGAAAATTAAATTTTTTATAATAAATTAAAAAAAAAAATCAATAATGGTTAATAACTCGAATTCTTTGTCTGGCCTCGTAATTTCCAATCTGTTTCATTATACTCCAGTATTTATGCCTCTGCTCACACCTCGTCCAGCCCCGCCCACTATTTCTGCTCACCTCATCCAGCCCCGCCCACTAATTCTGCTCACCTCATTCAGCCCCGCCCCCTAATGTATTATGATTAAGTATTAACTGACCATTAAATATCGGATTCCCAAGTATCCTCTCAGTTCCCTCCTCACAGCAGCTGCTGATATAGTCAACTATTTCCCTCGTACACTCTAAACTGGTTTGCAATGAGACCAAATCATTTAAACCACCCGAACCACCAATAATCTATACCAATATAGAAATACAGAAATACAGAGAGCAGTATAACATCAGTATATTGGGGGGGGGGAGGGGGGGGTTGGGTGGCTGTATTAAACAAGTAGTCAAATAATCAAATGTGTGCATAGGCTATAGCTTTGTAATTACAAACAATATCACCTTTTGGAGGGTTCGTTCCAAATCACCCGTTCCTGTTCTCAGTTTGGTTCTGATCATTTCCACTTGATCTGGATTATCATGAAAGTGCTCAACCACATCTAATCTTCTACAAATAATGCAAATTTAATAATAGTATGTACAATTTGATTGGGTGTGCATTAATTAGAATGGTTCCAATACATATAAAACATATCACACCCACTAACCTATTAATAGAATCAACATCATTCAATGGTGACCTATAAAAAGAAAAAAAAAGACAGATAGAAAGATTAGAAGAAATGGTAAAAAATGGACAGTATACAAATGATTAATTCAACTCACGATAGAATTCGCTTCATTAGCCGACCCCCAGGGGGCGTGACTGTCATATTGATACATCCCAATAGTGTTGCCTTCTTTGACGTATCACCATGTAATGAACTACATATAAATAATAATAATGTATTACAGTAATCATTACTATTATTATTATTATTATTATTATTATTATTATTATACCATGTTAGTTCCAGAGCTCGTCTTGTGTTCATGTCAATGGACATGTGAGTTGTATGCCGGTACTGAGTGGGAGGGGCTTGTATTTGGGGCGTGGCTGCACGATTAGTGTGATGGATGTAATGCAGTAAAGCAAAAACAGCTTTCTTCTACAAAGAAAGAAATTGAAGAGGTTATATTGTTACTGAACACTACTCCAATTGCTCATTAGTTGCGGATTAACATAAAACACATGATGATATGAATGAAAATTATATCTACATATTCCTATCAAAATATGGCTAATTTGAGCTCCTTAAAACTTATTACTGTTGCCCCACCCTTATATGGTATTATACAATGTTATTATACCTCTAACAGTGAATAACAGTGAGTGTCCAGTCTCTGCAACAATACACTATACAATAGTATAATAAAGTGAGAGGAGTCTACATACAGTATAATTACATGTAGTACTACAGTACAGTAAAGAGAGTTTATACATGACATGTACATGTATAATAATATATTATGTGTTATAGTGTGTTACTGGCTGACCTGTTTAGAGGTCGTGAGTCAAACCACACCCTCTTTATTGGTGTAATAAGGCACTTGGTGAGGAGTGATGCTGTGGGCATGATGGCTGACTTGGAAAGGATATCAGTATGAATATCGTCACTGACAATAATCTAAAATTATTATACACGAACACAACTCTGAATAATAATCCCTTCATAAATAACACAAAGTGAAAATGGTACTATTCGAAGGTTGTAAAATTGCCAAAATTGAAAATTATTTATGGGCGTATCTAAAATATACACAAATTTTTACCAAGTGTACTAAGTATTGTACTAATATGCTCTGTTCTTGTGAAATTAAAACTACGTGGAAATTTAAAAAAGCATAGCCAAGCCACAAGTATAACTAAAAACTTTCCAGTTAATTTTTGCAGCTTTGCTTGTATCTTCCTAATTAATATTTTCCTGTACAAGACATTGCATGTGAAGTTGTTAGTTTTAGCTAGCAAACAGTATCAAATTACATGTATCTTCCCCTTTGTGGAATTATAATTATAATCATGTGTATAATTATATCACAATAAGTATTTATTTTAGGGCAGGGCTCATAACTTGCATTTGTATTGTATTTTTTTTTTGTTTTTTTTTTTATCCTCCATAATGGCATCAAAACATAAGAAATTTAATGAAGAATTTTGTCCTGAATGCAATGATTATGTTGCAGACAAGTTTGAATATTACAAAAATCAGTCATTAGATGATATCAAGTGTGATTTTACCATGAGTTCATCAGGTGCAAGCAATGCTTCAGCTAATTATTTATATGAGTTTCTAGTACCCAACTTGTCCAAGAAAAGAGAGAAGGTGATTGGAGATATACCAGTAAATCTCATGATAATCAAGCTAGGGTGTTGGTATTGCTGTCTCAAATATCTCATTGCCTGGCGTGACTACTCCTTAACTATTAGAGGAGGCCATATTGACATGGACAATGTCCGGTACAGTGATCAAGCACAAAGCAGGATGTACGTTGACCGTCCACCTCATGCAAAGAAGGGAGTTGTGAAGATTGATAAAATGGAAGATGAACATGCTATTCTTAGACCAGTACAAGACAGTCACACTTACCAATTCTATACGAATGGTCCCACAGTTTCTAAAAAATTATCAGATGTATATAGTGGAAATCTGATACTAGATACCATTAGAGTAGACAAGATTGACAGCGGTAAGCAACTTGATCGATGCTATTTCAGCTTTTGTGATGCTGCTTTACTGGAACTATGGAGAGAGAGTGAATGTAAACCCTCATTGAAAGGAATCTGTTCATTTTCAGAAAAAACGGACACAGCTGTCCTGCCCATAGCAAGTCCAATGAAACCAGCAACTATCAAAGAAGAGCCAAATACTTGAACTGAGCCACATGCACAAACATGCCACCCTATATATTACTGATAAGTGCTACTAAAAAACTATACTATGCATAATGTGTTTGCATTGCACTGTTTTGCTGAACTTTTTTTTTTTTGATGCAAATTAATGATAATGATTAGTAAGGGAAAGAGGGAAGGAAAGAGAGTACTAGTTTAACAGATTAAAACAACTGTTCATTGATAACGGTTACTGCTAGTAGAAGTGATCAAAGGCGGTAGTTTTAGCTGACTAGTGGCTATGGGCATTGCGCAGGGTTACATGTTACTCATCAAGCACTTTTCAGTGAATTTCTTGCCTTGATCCAACCAACTTAAAAGATACTTCAACCATTCTTTTTTATTTAACCATTTTTTAGCTATCAGTGTATAGCATTGAGTGGGAAGAATGCACAGTACAGTATACTTGTGAAATAGACAGCACCATTTTATTTATTTAACACCAAATTTATTTTGAATGAATTTGGGATACTACTGGCTAATTCATTGCATAATTGATACACAATTAAAGTTGCAGCTTTAATTGACTATTGAAGCTACCCATACTTGCCACTGTTTGGTGCTCCGTGTGGCGGAAAAATTCAAAACAAATTATGAGTGATGACTAGACATGGCATAAAATGATGTAACTATATGCATGGTAATATGAGAGAGAGAGAGAAAGGAGTCAAACTCACTTCAACAGGAGCAACTCTTTCAATATGTTCACCAATACTATTAGTAGAGGCCACCTAATAACAAGGAGGACAATAATTAATTAATTAGTTGAGCAAGCTTGAACGAACCCCAAACTTGTCAGTCATGTACATACATTGAGTCGACTATCAGATTATGGGATTTTTCCTGTTACACATTTGGTAAACCATTGCAATTGTTTGGTGTCAGATTACAGAATGTGTTCAAGTAAGCAAATACAAGTAGTACATGAAAAACTCAGTGCATATCCTGTTTTATGACTATGTGAAAGAGTCTATAAGAAGCATAATGTCTGAAACAATTACTCATGTAAATTCCGTCTTCAAAGGTGTAGAGAATTGTATAAATAACGAGGAGACTCAACACAACGTACAGTGAACAACGATTTATGTGTCAAATAAACATATTGCTGAGACCAGGAGGTCGATAATGTGTGGTCAATGAAACTCAAACAGCCTATAAACAAAATAAGACTATAGGCTAGCTGATATATGGGCAAAATGTTAAGACATAAGCTTTATTATATGCCTAGCCATTATGATCAGTGAGTTCAGTCGGTTGTTTACACCACAATACTGGGCTTCTATTGCTCTAAACTTGATGACTTTCATTCGCAAGCCAAATTGACTTTCCTTACTATTTGATGATCTCACTAATCTATCACAACTGACACCAAAGCACTGCCCATGGGGAATGATAATCGTGTATTATAGAATAATGATATGCTTGAACAAAAACCACTGAGCAAAAAAACATCCATACAACTAATCTTTGTGAAAGCTCACCATAAATGTTTACATTTGTCTGATTTTAATTAATTGAATTAAATAGGATTACTAGTTATATCCATGGGTGTCCTTTCCTTCCCTCCTCACCTCAAAATGAGACGTAGATAGATCCAACCATGCCAGTCCAAACGATGTTAACCCAGGACCAGCTGCTATGGACATTAGGTAATTAGCCTCGTTATCCAGGGGCTCCGTTAGGGTACCCGGAGTTACTAACTGGACTACCTCCCGGTCAATTAGCCTGCCACAACTGGTATCCCTACAAGCATAAATCATACATAATAAAGACGATGCTAATTAGGGGGTGTGGCCAGCTAATGAATATCAAGCAAGACTGTATAGAGTGAGTGGCCAAAACAGGATCAGTTTAATTTTTCATTTGTATACCCTTTAAGTAAAGATTAATAGATACAATGTATACTATCTTACTTGGTCTCCATTTGGTTACACACAGCCAGCTGGAACCCAGCCTGTACTAATGTACGCTGCCACTCGTTAAGAGACCTTACAGGGAACCCAACCAGAGACATAGTGTTTTTCTTGGCAATTCGTAAAGACGTCTTCAGAGAAACTTCAACTGTTGTGTATAACAAGAGAAACTATGTAAAATAATTAATAGCCATTAATTAATTAAAAATAATATTATTTCTTTCTTATTACTACAAAGCATCAATTTCAGAATAGGGAACTACAGTAAGCAAGGCTTTAGCATTACTTTATGAATAGTGAAACTCCCGCGGAAACTCCCCATATTGCCCATAATTTTATTTATGATCATACCTGCATCGTTTCCCATGATCTCGTAGAAATCTCCGACTTGAAACAAGACAACATGGTTGGGGAACTGCGACTTTATTTTATCGTACTGTGACTGAAGAAGTGACCTTCTATGAAGCGTACTGGTCGAGGTACTGCTGCCATAAAGACGAACTAACTGCCTGCAACATCGATACATGTCAATCCACGTGTGAGGGGTGTGGCTTGGAGTTTTATCATACTTATGCCCTAGACCTCTATAATTATTGAGTTGTTATAATTATCATGACTTCACAAAATAATAATAATATACGTGCAACGATGTACCACTATTTGAGTAGTATACTATAGAGCTGGAATTTAATTGTAGTATAATAATAATCATAATAAAAGGCCACAGAGGGGAGAAATAAAGTATAGAGGGATCTCTTCTTAATTTCAACACTGGGAGCAACGTTGACTCTTTCAGCATGTTTACTGATACCATTACAGCTAGCTAGTACTCAAGACGAAGCAACCTAAAATAGGAAGGTAAAATATTAATTTCATGTAAGTTGTATTTGGAATTGATTTTGTCCCCACTAGTATCAATACACTGAAAACTGTACAAACACAAGAGTGCTAATGCCTTGCACTCCTATTTAAGAGATTTTCTTGATCTGATTTACTGGTAGATTATTACTGCCTCTGCCATAGGTATTAATAGAGTATAATGAAAGAGATTGGAAAGCCTCATTAATTTTACATATGTAACTTACTCTTAAAATTAAATAAACGAGTAAGAATTATATAAACATAAAATGAGGAAAAATAAAAATAACTCCAAACTAACTTAAAAAGAGAAATTTCACCATTTATTTCTTTCCATACTGAAAGATTGTCAAGGAATGAACTAAGACATTAGAACTTAGAGGTTTAAAAGTTTACGAAATACAATAAATGACAAGGTACTGCCATGTTACTACTATTAACTCTATCTCCATCTTCCTTTAAATTTCTAACCATGTAATAGCTAGGGTGTTGTCAGCAACCATTTGTCAGGAAAATTGTCTTGGATCTTTCCTTGTTCTTGAAATCATAATTTTTTTTACAAATTAATAAAAAAAATAAATATGGTTGATAACTCGGATTCTAGCTTTATTTGGTCTCATAATTTCCAATCCATCTCATTATACTCCAATATCTATACCTATGCACCCTCACCTCATCCAGCCCACCTAGGGATGTCCCAATTATTCTAGAATAATTTTGGGAATAATAGGTCATCTCATCCAGCCCCACCCCCTAATGTACATGTATTACGATTGAGTATTAACTGACCATTAAATATGGGATTCCCAAGTATCCTCTCAGTTCCCTCCTCACAGCAGCTGCTGATATAGTCAACTATTTCCTTCACACACTCTAAACTGGTTTGCAATGAGACCAAATCATTTAGACCACCAATAATCTATGGCCAACACAGAAATACAGAGACAAGTACAACATCAGTATATTAATTTATAAGGGTAGAGGGGGGTGGGGTGGTTGCACTGAACCAGTAGACAAATAATTAAATAAGTGCATCGGCTATAGTTTCGTACGTATTTAAAAACAATATCACCTTTTAGAGGGTTCGTTCTAAATCGCCCGTTCCTGTTTTCAGTTTGGTTCTGATCCACTCCACTTGATCTGAATTATCGTGAAAGTGCTCAACCACATCTAATCTTCTATAATATATAATGCAAATTTAATAATAGTATACAACTTAATTGGGTGTGCATTAATTAGAATGGCTCTAATACATATAAAAACATATCCCACCCACTAACCTTTTAATAGAATCAATATCATTCATTGGGGACCTATATGCCAAGGAGAAAAAAAAAGACAAGACAGTGAGTGGACTCAGGAAGCAATGAATATCATAATCATCACTGATTACGATCTATTATATACCACAAGAAACCAGACAATAATTCATTTACTAGTATACAGAACGAAATAACCCTTTATCCAAACATCTCTGATTCAGATTGAAACAGAATTATAATACGATAATCTAGAATTTACTAAAGAACTGTGAACCTGAAAAAATTAAAAGCAAAAACTGTTAACCTCAGTATCCAGCCACTGAGATACTGAACCAAGGCTATAGATTACTTAATCCCAGGCTAGTCTAATGATGCAATAAGTAGTAGTTAAAGCACGGTAGCAGTGCTTGTATGCACAATACAGCACGAGAGGCGTGGTCGAGAAAGCCATATATGAACATCAAGTCTCAACCAGAAAAACATTAAGATATACACACACGACATTCAGTTAATCACAGCAATACATGTACACATGAACAAACAATAAACATCAAGTCTCAACAAAAAAAAACATTAAGATATACGTAGTAGTTAAAGCACGGTAGCAGTGCTTGTATGCGCAATATAGCACGAGAGGCGGGGTCGAGAAAGCCATACAGCACGAGGCGAAGCCGAGTGCTGTATGGCTTTCGAGACCACAGCCAATCGTCGGTTAGTAGTATATACCAGTTTTCAATATGGTTATTCACAGTACTCAGTGACTAGAATTTACGTATACTTACATGCCTGATGCCAGCCATAGTTGGTCAACGGTCAGAGACAGAGTGCAAACAAAGTCTGCATAAAGTATAAACTAAAAAAAGCCCAGTGTTGCCAGATGGGTTTGGTCAAATGCTCATAGATTTGAAACAGAATAGTCATAAAAAGGTCATGATAACCATTATGCAAAAAAAGTCATGAAAACGTCACAGATTGAGGTCAAAGTCATAAAAATGTTCCTAATTTTTTTATAATAACTTTTAATAACTATATTATAATTTGATTTTGAAACTGATAAGTGTGTTAAAAAGTGCTGCTGAAACAGCTGCATTTGCAATTCTGCACATTGTACATGACAGGAAGTGATAAGGTTGCCATGGAAATAACAATACTATATGATGTACATCTATTCAATGTCTGTGATTTGCATGGATTTGCATTACTTTTAACATTTTGTACACCATTTTTGGAATGGTTATGAAATGGTCATGATAATATTTTAAAAAGTCATAGAAAAGATCATAGAAAGAAGTGAGTTACAGAAAGCTCATGTCAAAGACTGAAAAATCACAGATCTGTGACCCTAAGTCATGATCTGGCAACACTGAAAAAGCCGCTTCCCGCTTTTTAGTGGGGCACTGGCAGTCTGGCATCATAACACAGCTGCAATCGATCGGTAGTAATATTGTAATATGGTAATATCTACTAGCAGCTGCATAAACATAAATAGCGGGATTTGATTTTTGAAATTTTTTGTATAAACTTGTAAACTAAAAGTCTTAATACGATTTGCTGGATTTTTCTGGAGTTTCAACGCTACATGCTTAGGCTATAGCTACTTGTACTTAGCTACTGCTGAATAGCGAATAACTCAATACTCAGTGGTATCACAAATTGAGTAACAGGATGGCGCAGTGTAATCATGGTTATCACTATATCAATTATAGTCATTCAACAGCCAACCAGCAGACAGCGCTAACTAATGGTTCATCAGGTGCAAGAGCAGGCAGCTCTGCAGATTATTTGTTCAAATTTCTTGTCCCCGATTTGTTGGAGAGAACTAAAGGGACTTTAGAACTCTTTAATCTACCTTGCATGGAATGCTGCTGTCAATATCTCGTCAACCAGCGTAATTATGGCTACGTTCATACCAGTGTCAACAGAGTTCAATATAGAAAAGGTCGAGCAGAGGTTAGGATGTACGTTGATTTTCCACATCCAGCAAAAAAAGGAGTTGTGAAGGTTGATAAAATTGACGGTGAACGTGCTACTGTTCGCCCAGTACAAGACAATAATACTTACCAGTTCTACATGGACGACGAATACTCTGAAAAATTATCAGATTTGTACAATGGAGAGTTGAGAAGAGAGGCCATTAGAGTTGACAAGATTGACAAGGCTGAGCAACTTGACCAATGCTACTTCAGTTTCTGTGATGCTGCCTTACTCGAGCTATGGAGGGAAAGTGAAGGAAAACCCTCGTTGAAGGGAATATGTTATTCTACTATAGCTGCCCTAAACACTGCAGCCCCGTCCACAGCAGCCGTAATTAACTCTCAAACAAGAGCCCATGGACCATTAGGACACATGAACATACACACATAAAGCAACATACCTCCCTCCAGGCTCCAGCACCCTGCATGTGTCAGTATCATAGTTGCCTATCATTGTATAGATTTGTTGAAATGTATTCTTATATGCGACAGTTTTAAATCATGTATTCTTATTATAGCAGTTCTAAATTATGTATTTTTAAAGTTATAGCAGTTTTAAATTATGTATAATTCTTATATATAGCAGTTTTAAAAATCTTTCGATGCAGGACCATTGAAAATATGTATGTTAATTATTATGAATTAAAATAACATAAAGTGGATGAAAAATGATCTATTTGATGCTTATTAATGGGTTTGGTGAAAAAAAGCTCAGTTCAAGAGCAAGCATGGCAGTCTGAACAGATCTATTCAGCTTGTCACTGCAGCTAATTCTGGGAATCCTTATTCAGCAAACAACACAGCATACAGCATACAACACAGCATACAGCATACAGCTGCTGTAGTGATAGCAATTCCAAGAATTATACTTCATGCTATTAAACAAAACAAGTATAGTCTGTTCATGCTGAGAAGTCACCTCCAGTATTATCAAGTGCATTATGTAAAATCATGACATAGAATGCATATCTGTGGTCTAAACATTATAGAATAGAATAATGCATGCCACATGTTAACGACAGACAACGATGATTTCATAATTATGGCTATACATCGCCAACGCACTTCCGTACTTAATACATTATGAATGGTAAGTTATTGCGCAATAATTGGCAATGAATATACTAATGAGTAAATCCTCAACTCAAAGTGAACGCACTTTAGCATTTATCCTCCGACAAGGGTCCCAAACAGTCCAAGCGAGCATCCAAGCAGATATCAGAGGCAGGCCATGATCACAAATTATAACTAGGCGTAACTAGTGACAAATTTTATATAAGCTCAAGGGGCACAGCCAAAAAAGAGATGGTGTCCCAAATTATTGATCAGAATTGTCAAAGATCTTCGTTTGAATCTCTGCCATTTTTTTAAGAATCCTTTAAATCATGGGCAAGCACCTTTAATGCAGTGTCAGTGATCTAAGATCTACCATCAAGTATCCACAGAGATTAGGTGGTAACACACAGACAGACAGACAGACAAACAGACAGACAGACAAACACACACACAAACCAACTACTATTGCCTTCTACCCACACTCAGATTAACAATGTATAGTGGGAAGAATGTACAGTACAGTATACATGTGAAACAGATAGTGCCATTATTTAACACCAAGGTTATAGGCTTTTAGATGGATTTGGAATACTACTGGCTAATTTATTGCATAATTAATAATACGATATACATTGCAGCCTTGACCATGGAAGTTCACCGCTCTTGTCACTGTTTGGCACTCAATGGGCGGAAAAAATTCACAATAAATTTATGAGTCAGTACCTTCACCTAAACCTACTATATGTGACTTAAAGTGATGTCATCACAAACTATGCATGTGTATGGTAACATATGAGAGAGAGGAGCCAAACTCACTTCAACAGGAGCAACTCTTTCAATACGTTTGCCAATGCTATTAGTAGAGGCCACCTAATAAACAGGAGGACAATAATTATTAATAATTATTAGATTTAATTAACTGAAATTAAATAGGGCTTTAAGTCCGTTCCTTCCTTTTGAGTTTAGGATTTGCTCATTAGTATTCATTGACCTTTATTGCACAATAATAATGTATTAAGTATAAAAGTGTGTAGGTGTAATTAATAAATTTTAGATATCACTTAAATTACTGGAGAGAAATAAATTGTTAATCTATTATGGGCTAGGATAACCCTGTGTTATAGACTGTATGGTCCAAAAGCATTTATAAAGAGAGTACACAGCAAGAACAAAAAAATAATAATTAATTGATAGTAATAAACATTATTACTGCATTCATTAACTAGTAGAGGTGTGGTTAACGCCCACGCACTCCGTTAAATGGAGGTACTTTCACGTGTTTGCTAAACGAACGGGTTCACAGGAGCTGTCCGTTATCCGTTAAATGGAGAGTCCGTTACAGGGAGGTTAGTTAAGTACAATAAAGGTGGCATTTTCATTCCGTGCTTTGGCTTTGTCCGTAAAAAATGAGGTGTCCGTTACAGGGAGTGTCCGTTAAGAGAGGTTCCACTGTATCCGTTTTCTGCCTTTTTTTACACCGATCGTTGTATTGCATGACACCAGACTCTCTTTCTTGCTTTTCTGCCCACACACTACCCCGCCCATCAACAGTCACACCCCCTAGCTGTAAAAAGCAAGAAAGGGAGTCTGGCTCGCAAGACTATGGTTGTTATGCTACTCACTTGGTCTCCATTTGGTTACACACAGCCAGCTGGAACCCAGCCTGTACCAATGTACGCTGCCACTCGTTAAGGTACCTCATTAGGAACCCAACCAGAGACATGGTGTTCTTCTTGGCGATTTGTAAAGACGTCTTTAGAGAAACTTTAACTGTATAACAAGAGGAAAGCTATTAAAATTAATTAATAGCATAATAGCTAGGTTTTCAGAATAGATAATTACTGTTAGCAAGACTTTAGCATACATATGAACAGTGAAACTCCTATATTGCCCAAATAATTAAAAGGTTATGCCTACTGTCACAGCAAAAGCCTATACTTTGTAATATAGTGTAGGATAGTGGGTGGGGTTAGGGTTAGTACAAGCTATACACAACCACAGTATAGACTAGGCTCTAGCCACTTTCTTTATTTATATGATCATACCTGCATCGTTTCCCATAATCTCGTAGCCGAAATCTCTGACTTGAAACATGACAACATGGTTGGAGAACTGCGATTTTATTTTATCGTACTGTTGACTGAAGGACTGACTTTCTATGAAGCGTATTGCTGCCATAAGTGCAACTTCATAGTCAAGCATGCAATATGATATAATCCACGTGTGATGGGTGTGGCTCAGCGCGAAAAATAATGGCGCGTAATGGTTGTGACGTAAATACCGGATATCTAAAATTGCGTGATGAATAAAAATTGAAAAAAAAACCCAACACAAACCACACCCCTAGCTTCTAGACTTACTTGACAGATTTTGAATTATTCTTCTTGTCCACCATGACTTCC
>JAYJLX010046379.1:0-12683 GCA_036873525.1 Chalinula nematifera | reverse complement strand
CAAGGGGGGGGGGGGAGCAATGCCCCCCCTTGCTCCCCCCCCCATGAAACCCTGATTCATTATAATAGTACTACCACATGCTGTGGTTTAGTGACCTGGTATAGTAGAAATCTGCGGTATGCCAGGTCAATTCGAACTATAGCCTTTCAATTTTTAAAACTAAACTATAACTAACTAAAATTATGTCTTTTGGTTGCAAAACCAACTAAAATTGCTATTATAAAGACAGATATACATAGACACTACAGTACTTGTGTTGTTTTAGTTTGGCTTTCTTCTATTATAGCTAGTTTTAGTTAGTTTTCTGCTTTGGAACTTAGTTATAGTTAGTTTATGCCTTTGGAAAGTAATTTTAGTTAATTTAGTCAGTTCTGGTACAGTAGATGTATGTTTATGTGTCTAGTGTTTACTCTATTATGTACTACACACATAAACATACATCTACTGTACAGGTATACATTGTATGCATAGAGTAAACAGTAGACACATAAATCTACACCACCTTAGATACATGTACATAGATAACCTAAAATACAATAAGAAACATGATTGAACAAGATGTAATATAGTTGTATTAGTACATGTATCTAAATCACCAGATTCTCCCTCTTAAGACCAGATGTTGGTAATGGGATTTTGTCAGTTTATTTAGCCTGGGGATGAGACAAATAGACCACCCATTTTGACAACTTTAACCTTCATGGCTTCTGATAGTATAAACCAAAAGGTCACCAATAAGGCGAAAATTGAACATGTAGTTCACACCAAGGTGGTTTGCATTAGCATGCACAGACCATGCACCCAGGCAGTCAGTTCTGACCTTATTTGGGACTTTGTGGACACCTCCAGTATTATCCTGAAGTATATTACGTTAATTACGTTAAAGCAATGACGTAAAATGCATAATAGTTGAGGTCTAACATTATAAATAGATTGCTGCATATTATTATTTGAATTGTACCACTCTTTAACATTACTACTTATAGGTGTAGAGATGCTGAAAAAAGCAAGCTTATTATGATATCTAAAGGGTTAATTACTTCATCAATTCGTGATCTAGCAACCAGCCACACAGTTCGGCCGTCTTCTTTCCTTGAAAACACTTGCAGCATTTCCAAGCACTGGTGTACTGTTAAAAACTCAGTGTACTTTAGTATTATATATAATACTGTTTTTTAATAATACAAAGATAAGGCCAACGAAGATAAAGAAAACACTTTAATTACGTTGAAAATAGGTTTAAGGATAGGGTAGGGTAGAGCTATTCAAGTTCAAACAAGATTTTCACGACCTCTGGTAGCACAGGGCAAAAATCCGGTCGACCCCTTTTTGATCTTGCTCCCCCGAGGCACTGTATGGAGGACCTTAGTAATGAAAAGGATAAGGGGTTATAGAATAATGTTGGTCCCATTTTCTGATAATAATGACGCTAGCCTTTTGAAAAAAACGGTGGTTTCCTTGGCCATTCCTCCTGTTGAAGATAAGAAGATTTATTTATTTCCTCTGCAACACTGTATACATCATATACAGCTTTGTGTTTTCCTTTACTGATTTATCTTTCAATCTCACAGCTACTATCCTATACATACATTATTTCATCCACTCGAGTATGATTTTGTTTGCCTACTATGACTATAGAAAGATGTTCTATCATTCATATTTCAATTATTTTTTTCCACATGCATCACTTCGTACTATACTTTGCATGCATTATTGCATTCTGACTTTGAATTACTATCATCCCTAAACAAAAACGCTACTGATATGATTGTGTAATGATATATTAATCTGAAATACTCTTTGAAATGGAATAATACTTAATCAAATAATAAGGTAAACAACACAAACTCTGATAGAAGCGGAATCAATTAGCTGATCAGGGATATGTAGGCTTTCAGAGTACTTACAGCAGATTGCGATTAATGCCGGTGCATGCGCACGTGATCAATCAGCGTGATCAATTGATTGATAATATGGCGGCTGGTGGTATCGAGGGTCGAGTGCCTATCTTGACTACTGTGCCGAATGATGAGTCGGAGCAGGAATCTGAGGTCGATGTAGTTGAGTTGTCTTATAAGCGCAAGGTGAAAAAGCTAAGCATTGTGGGCAATAAAAATCTCCTGTAATTGTGTCTGTGCGGACCGCCCATGGTATCTTCTGTCAATCGACTCCTATGACTTCTTTTTGTGCCATCCCCTGGCTACCCCTCTTGTTCGAATCTCGAAACGATTGTTCCAATGAAAAACTCAAGACGGTAAGTGTGGATGGCCTGGGTAAATTTGTAAATTGTGTCTATAATGGGTGTGGCTAGCATCAGTGTAGTCATACAGAAGGCAGCCATGATTGCTTCACGATGTATCCGTATCTTTTTTTTTTCTTTGTCGTAACAATGTCAAGCTAGTAAACCCACAAAAGAAGTCGGAATAGAAGTGGCACGCCTGCAAGTTCTTGTTGAGTTTAGGCAAAGCTTGTCAAAGAAGTTTACTGATTTGTTTAAAGAATCTGATAATGTTGTATTGGGCTATATGGAACCAGGGCATGGCTTTAAAGGCCGTCAACATTGGATAAATAATGAGGATGAAATGCATGAGCTTTATGATGGTAAAAGGGAAGTTATTATCTGGTGCTACCCATCTATTCCCAGTGGTGGTAAAACAATAAGCTGTAGGCCCTGTAATATTTGTGTAATATGCGGTGATTAGTCAACTGGGCCAAGACAAGAGAGCAATGAAACAAACAAATACGAGAGGCAAGCAACTAGCAGTGAAAACTCTTATTTTTTAATAAAAACCATACTTATTTATAGTCTTACACAAATCAGTAATTAATTACAATTATTAATAGTTATTAAGATACCACATTCCTTCTTCCCTTACAAGATTAACCACAAAGAAAACAATAACAGATTTGTCAATACACATAGTTAAAGTATTACATAATAATTAAGTCATACTTTAATAAATCAAGGAACATACCGATCCGGTGGTCAACGATTACGACTTGGATAACGATGGATCAATCGTGTAGGTGGGTCTGACGTATGGGACTGTCCTATTGATGAGGTCTCGTTTGAACTGATCACTTCCTCATTAGAAGTATCTTCATCCAGGGGCTCCACAGTACCAGCAACACAATATCGTAACTGGTCAGCGTGACACCGTTTATCCTGTCCTGTGACCAGACGAACTCGATACATATTCAAACCAATACTTTCAACTATTTCACCTTGAGACCACTTCATTTGACCAATAACATTATGTGCGAAAACCTTGTCTCCTGGTTGAAACAATCTAACTCTAGCACTCTTGTCATGACCTTGTTTTTGCTGAATCTGTTTCCTCTCCCTCAATAGACGGTATGGGTAGATCCAGGCGTGAATGAAGCCGGCGTCCTAATAATAACTCGGCTGCGGAAAAACCAGTAGTGATCTGTGGTGGTGTACGAAAGATTCGAGACAAACGAACATGTATATCACCTTGGTTAATCTTCCTGAGACCCTTCTTTACGATTTGGACTGCCCGCTCAGCGAGTCCGTTTGAGGCGGGGTGGTACGGAGCAGATGTTATCTGACGAATACCATTCTGTTGGAGAAACTGCTGAAACTCAGCACTCATGAAACACGTTCCGTTATCGGATACAATGGTTTCAGGTAGACCAAACGATGCGAAGAGGCGTGTTAAACAACCGATCACAACAGCAGAGGTGGTAGATGACGTGGGAAATACCTCTATCCACTTGGAGTGGGCATCAATAACAATTAAGAACATCCGTCCATCCATAGGTCCAGCGAAGTCGATATGTAAACGTACCCATGGGCGGGTCGGCCACATCCACGGAGTTAATGGGACTACAGGAGGTACTGCGTGTTCAGCTTGACAAGCCTGACCTGATCTGACGGATTTCTCAATGTCCACATCAATACCTGGCCACCACACATACATACGAGAAAGTGCCTTCATCTTCGACATCCCAGGATGACCTTCATGCAACTCAGCTATAACAGCGGATCGTCCTGGATCAGG
Organism: Chalinula nematifera; assembly: GCA_036873525.1. Lineage (NCBI taxonomy): Eukaryota > Metazoa > Porifera > Demospongiae > Haplosclerida > Chalinidae > Chalinula > Chalinula nematifera. The sequence goes on along the minus strand of JAYJLX010046379.1, from coordinate 8,661 downwards.
AACAAAAATACGAGATCCCCATAGGATACAATTATGATACACACAGTTCACGACGACATACGAATTATGACTGGACAGACATTGGCCAGCCTTGACGGATATACTGCACCACACGAAGCAAATGTGGATCGTTCTTTGACCAATTAGCAACATCTCTTGCTGTGACAGGACCAACTGTCACAACAGAACCAACTCAGGTGGATCTCCTTCATTCGGATCAGTGTCCGGTAGGGGTAGCCTACTAAAGGTATCAGCGTTTCAATGAGCAGTAGTTTGACGAAACAATATCTTGTATTTGTAGGAGGAGAGGAAAAAACCTCCTTCTCGAGTTGAGAATAATTACGTTCTGCTGAATTGAGGGTTTGGGACACATAACCAATAGGTCTTTCACCACCTTCAGGCGTACGGTGAGCTAACACTGCACCTATTCCATATGCCAAAGCATCACATGCGAGGATTAGGGGTAAATTCGGATCAAAATGGGTTAAAAATGAGGATGCTGACAAACTTGTCTTCGACTGATCGAATGCGAGTTGTTGCTCTTTACCCCAGGACCATGGTTGGCCCTTAGTAGGAGTAGATACAGGGGTGCGAGAGTCGACGACATGTTCGGTAGAAACCTGTTGTAGTATGTCAACAATCCCAGATATGATTTTAGTTGTTGGATGTTAGATGGAACAGGAGCGCTTTGAATAGCCTGCACCTTATTAGGTAGAGGTTGTAGTCCTTTTTGGCTTATGACGTGACCCAGACACGACTCTGACGATTGCAAAAATGCACATTTACTCAACTTCATCCTCAGCCCAGACTCTTCGATTCTATTCAATATGGTTTCTAATGCCACTAGATGCTTCTCCTCTGTGTGACCAGCGATGAGGATATCATCCAAATACACTGCTACATTCTGTATACCACTTAACAATGATTCCATAACTCACTGAAAAATACCAGGTGCGGAGGATACTCCGAATGGCAATCGAGTATATCTCTGTATTAATCACTAGAAAACCTTTAGACTCATCATCTAATAACAGCTGTTGGTAAGCATGGTTGAGGTCAATCTTCATAAAATACCGACCAAGCGTGGCAAAAATGTCCTCTGCTCTAGGAATAGGGTAGTTATCCAGCTTCGATACTGGGTTGATAGTGAGACGGAAATCTCCACAGATACGGATACTCTTCTTATCCTTCTTTAGAACGGGTACGATCGGTGCTGCCCAATCTGCCACATCGACTGGCTCCAATATGCCTTCTTTAACCAATCTCGCTAGCTCTACGTTTACTCCTTCTCTAAATGCGTACGGTATTGGACGAGGACGACAAAACCTCGGTTGAGCATCGGGACTAACGTGAATGGAAGCTTTGAATCCTTTTAAAGTTCCCAGGCCTTCCTGAAACACACACGAATATCTACGAAGCAGCTTCTGCAATGGGGGGTCATAGGTAGCTATTGCGTGAATGGTTCTCCAGTCTACAACTAATGACTGTAACCAATCTCTTCCCATTAGTGAAGGTCCTCCCCCTTTAACCACAGTTAGAGGTAAACACAGCTGCTGACCCTGGTACACCACTTTGACATCACAAGAACCACATAATGGAAGGGGAGTGTTGTTATATCCACACAGTTTAGTAGTAGGCGGATTCAGATCCCTCCCAGGCCACAACTCTGTAAACACTTTTTCACTGATAACAGACACTGAGGCACCTGTGTCTATCTCCATAGAGACTAGTTTGTCATCCACACATACATCAACCATTAATGGTGGTGTCTTGGCTATAGCATTAATACGAAATAAGTGTTCGTCTACATTAGAGGGGTATTGTTCGTTAGCCTCCGACATCTGACTCTGCACTTGATGAACAGGTTGACTTACTGATGAACGAAACGACTGCTGTGATGATGTTGACTCTCTCTTATTCACGGTTTTATGACAAACTTTACGAATGTGTCCAGCTTTTCCGCAAGCGTTGCACACAATACCTTTGGGTAACCGACAATGGGTAGCAATATGCCCTTTATTACCACAGCGAAAACAGGACAATTGAGTTTGCTGTGATTTGCTTGCGTCCTGATCTCTCGAAGGTTTGAATTTCTGTTTACTCTGATGGGTAAGTTTCAATACATCATGCTTAACCATCTTGTCTGAGGTGTCTGCCCTTGACGAATGGAGCAGTTTCATATCCTGATCAGCCAGCTCCAGTTCTTGAGCTAGCTCCACGGCTCTCTTAAAGGTCAGTTTATTACTCGGCTCAGCTAACAATCGCTTTTGAATGGCTCGATCATTTATGCCATAAACAACCCGATCTCGTAACATAGGCTCTAAAGAGTCCCCAAAATTACAATACTCAGCTAAAGACCTCAATCTCGCCAAGAAGGTAGCTACTGATTCTCCCGGCTTACGAATACACGAATTAAACTTGAACCTTTGTCCAACTTCTGACGGCTTTGGGCTGAAATGTGTCTTCAACGCTTTTTGCAGATCCTCGAACGACTTTGAAGCTATTCCATCGGCACTAACTAGCGACCGTAACAACGAGAAATTAGAAGCTCCTATCGACGTGAGTAGAACAGCCTTCTGACGATTGGCATCTGTGATACCATTAGCTACTAGGAAATACTGCAGTCTCTCGGAATACTCTTCCCAGGAGTCCCTCGTACTATCAAACTCCTGAAAGAAAACGGTACCTGCCATTGTAACGTACACTACCACGGTGGAATTCGAACAGACTCGTCGCCAGTGTAATATTGTGTAATGTTCTGAGAATTATCAACTGGGCCAAGTCAAGAAAGCCACGAATACGAGAGAACTAACAAACAACTGACAAGAACCAACAACAACTGTTTTAATAAAACCTCACTATTTGTAGTCTACACAAAAACATTAATTAATTACAATTATTAACAGTTATTAAGATACCACAACCTGAGATTGTTCATGCTTTGAAAGAATCAGCAATACTGGTGTCAGAAACACAAAATTCGTGTAGTACATGAAGGTTCTTCATGAACCAATACTTTTTAGCAGCTACTTCTTGAGCCAACTGGGGTTAATTACGTGTATAATCAGACTTAGGGTCAAATACATTTATATTTGTATTTTAGTTGTATTTAAGTACTTCATAAATGTACATGTGTGTATTTGTATTTGAGGATTTGAAAACTTGGAGTATTTGTATTTGAAGTACAGAAGCAAAAAAGTATTTAAAATATATCAAACACTATAAATAATTTTTCTTAAAAAGGCACTAAAAACTCCTTTAGTATAAATTCAGTCAAGTATGGAATAAAGTCACTCAGAAATGGTCAAACAGAACATAATAAATAGTAGGTATGATAAATGCACATGTGACAAGTGTGTAGTGACAAGTGTACAGTGTATATTATACATGTACTGTATAGTGTACAGTGTATACTGTATAGTGTACAGTGTATATTATACATGTACTGTATAGTGTACAGTGTATACTGTATAGTGTAAAGTGTACATTATACTGTATATAGTGTACAGTGTATACTGTATAGTGTACAGTGTATATTATATTGTATAGTGTACAGTGTATATTATGCTGTATAGTGTACAGTGTATATTAATACTGCATAGTGTACTGTGTATACTGCATAGTGTGCAGTGTATAGTAACAAGTGTATAGTGTATTGATCTGGGGCAAATAATGGGAAGCTATATGTATTTGTGGATGTAATTAGTAATAGTAATAACATGGTTTCGAGTGCAATTCGGGAAATAATTGCACGAGCCGCGGTTTGTTGAAGCATGAGTAATTGCACGAGGCGTAGCCGAGTGCAATTTATGCTTCAACAAACAAGGCGAGTGCAATTATTTCCCGAATTGCACGAAAAACATGTTATTAACAATTAATCATAATAGTCTATAGTTAAATAACTGTTAATTAATCATAATACAATAATGAATAACCAATTATAGTTAAAGATTTACAGTATTTTTTAAGTTTTATTGATAAAGTTTTTATTGTTTTTTAAAAATTACAATTATTAAATGTGCAGTTGTTAAACATTAGTTTCTTCTCTGCAACACTCTGCACAGCAGGTTGAACACCAGATGAGCCCACACCCTGACCACTAGAGCCAGTGCCAGATTTGGCGGAGCCAGAAGTATCAGATATTTCGATCGATGAACCAGGTCGTGCCAACATTTGACAAATATGATGATGATCATCTGTATCAATGGTGTCGTAATCTGCAAGACTTTGAATGCTCTGGTGACCTGTAATTGCCATTATTTGGGTGGCATTTGCCCCTGACTTGCGCAACTTAGTCACGGTTGTTTTACGGAGAGAATGGTTTGTAAAATGCTTATCTGTCTCCTTGAGCCGTGTATTGGCCACCATTTTGGCCATGAATTTATCAATTTGGTTTACACCAAGAGGTGTGCTCTTATACCAAGTCTCCTGGCCTGCCCATGAACTGGCACTATGCCTCAAAGGAGTCAGATATAAGCTCCCAGTTGCCTGCAGATGTTTAGGTCGTTTTGCAATCAATTTAGTTATTGCATTTACAGGACAACGCGGGCCTCCTACTCCAAACGCCTTTTGACTGGCTTTTCTAGGTTTCTTCTTGAGGCCGCCTTGCCTGGTTTTAGTCGGCCCCTCCACCCACTCAATCATCTGAGTAGCACCAGTTGCAGCATCCTTAACAAATTTAAGATCTTCGATCCGTAATTTTGGTGATGTTCTTGTCGCCCTCTTGTGCCAAAATGTTGACTAATTAAGTAAAATACCAAATTATTCAAGCTAACTGGGTCATTGCCTTCTAAAACGCCTGACTCCCATAACACTTCCTCATCATCAGCTGTTAGGGCATCCGCCTTCCGCTTCCTTTTACCCATCCCATTCTGTTGCAGTTCAATGGCTTTACCATTTAACACCTTCCTTGACTTCACAAACTCCACATCTTTAACTATGCTGTAAGTCTTACCCGCGTTTCTAAGGTGCCTTTCTAGAGCTGCCTGCATGACACGCAGCGAGTCAGGCTCGTATTCTTTACCATTACTACGCTTTAGCTCACAATAGAACCTCTGTAGCACTCCATCCAGCTCTACCTTGTCCAATTCTTCCAATTTTTCATTTACACCTTTTTCTTTGGCCCAGTCTGCATACCTTTTGATCCAGTTATCCGTCGATTTGCTTGTGTTTGGGTTGTGATTTAGCTCAATGAGCTTCTCTATCTTAGAGTCAGTCGAATTCAGCACAGGTGTCTCCGCTGGTACCAGTGTAGTGCTAGGCGGCCCAGGCTCTGCTGTGGCTTGACTCTTAGCAGCATGATCTTCATTTCCATGTCTTACATCAAACAGCTCGCTTCCAAAAAACTCCTCAAATTCCTCTTTCCCAAGCATTTCCATCAAAATTGCGTCCTCCTGCAACTGTCAATGATTCCATGTTTCTTTATTTCAGTCCTCTCTCCATCTAGTATACCTGTTTTTGCGTCCTTAATGTGCTTCTATGACTATGTGACAAAAAATGAAGCTTTATTTTTTACAGGTAAATTTCCTTTGATTCAATTGGTTGTTTCATTCGCGTATACGCGAGTGCAATTACAGAAAATAATTGCACTCCTTGGGTATGGTGCTTAACCATTGTATACTATAATACTATTTGATTAAAATACATTTATTAAAGTATTTGTATTTGTATTTTAATTTCTTGAAAAAAAAATATTTTGTATTTGTATTTTTAAATTTTTGAAAGTATTTGTATTTGTCACGAAATGTTTTTCAATTTGACCCCAAGCCTGGTGTATATTGCTATTTAAATAAAGTATAGGTGATCTGTAGATAGTACTAAGTGAATAAATGGCCTGCTTCAGTGAGTATGCATGTACTACCATAATTCTGGATATTTTCATACTGGTTTTATTTTCATACTAGGAAAGATGTACAAAAATAAAACACAATGAAAATTGTTTACACAATACAGAGCCTGTACAAACAGGTCTCATTGTACGAAAATAAAACAACATGAAATTTTTATAAATGAAAGTTTTTACAGGTGAAAATTTCCCAAATTACAGTATAACATGAATGGTTTGTATTGTTTGTTGATAATGGGTAGTGATTGGTCCTACCTAGGGATATGCAAATTATGCTCCTATTTCCCTAAAATTATGCTTTTTCAACTCCCTATTATGCTATGCTCATATGCCTGACCCCATGCCCTATTATGCTCGTTTTTATGCTCATTATGCTCACAGTAGCAGTTGAATTTAGTGAACTGTCGGCCATTTTCCTTCAATTTTAACTATCTGAATAAGCATGTGCCATTGTCTACAAGTCTTGATATGCACTCACTATGTAAAATACTAATGTGTGTCTTGTATGTATAAATTTAAAGAAAAACCATCACCGATTTATTTTGTTGAATTTTCAAAACTTTAAATTGCAAAGTTTAATATCTGAAGTACCATTCAGTCTTAATTTTCAACTACATGTATGTGGGTGGATATGGTATAAAGTTCCTATTATGCCAGCATAATAGGGGCATTATGCTCCATTTAATGTTAACCTATTATGCCCAAAATTATGCTGGCATAATTTGCATATCCCTAGTCCTACCCTATAAATTGGGTGGGTGGAGAGTTCTAGTAGTAATTCTGGTAGTCAATTTTTGTGTTTGTGTATATTGCGTATTTTTTTTGTGGATATTCAATTGATAGTGGACCCCATCAACAGTGATGCTATATAACTTAATGGTTGCTTAATGTTTTCATAATGGTATAATTTCAACTATCTGCAGTTTCTGTATTTTTTGTCAGCAAAATATTTTACTTCATTAAATAAGTCACAAGTCAACCACCATCACCATACATTTTGATTACTGTTTTGTGCTATTATAGATTGATCTTCCAAAAAAGACGTTGGTTGTGCACGAGGTAGTACTAGACAAAATGGAGAAGAAGATCTATGATATTATCTTTCTTGAAGGAAGGTACATGTAGTAATACATAGTAAATTGTATTGCACTAAGCTATAGTGATTTGGCTTTCATGTTTTCCTTGTAGATCGTTTTTCAAAAGATATTTAGCTGACCAAGGAGAAGATGTTGAAAGTAGCAGTGATGAATCAAGAACAACTCAAGCACTTATAGAAGAGCTTCCATTGAATGTGGCACATGCTGTGACAACTATACTTGGCAGTTTGATCAGTAGTACTGATGACATGATGGAGAGATCATCAAAGGGTAGAGCTGTCCTTGTCTTGTTATTGAGGTTAGTAGAATGGGAATGAGGATGAGGTAAAATCAGAATGAGGGCAAGGAAAGGTGAGTGAGAGTAAGTCAGAGAGGGAATGAGGATAAGATAGAATGGGAATGAGGATGAAGTAGAATAGAAATGTGGAAGAATCATAATGTTCACTTAATCCTCCCCCCCCCCCCCCACTCCATTGTAGGTTACGTCAAGCCTGTTGCCATCTAAACCTGTTATGTTCTGCCCTTGATAAGGATCTAAACATGGATGAAGTTGATTTAACACTAGCTATGAATGCCATGTCTTTAGGTGGTGGCAACCAGACTTCACTTGTATGTTGTATTATGTGTGACTTCTCAATGGTTAAGTACTTTATTCTTTACTGTAGCAACATATCCCTCTTGAGTTCAGTAAAGACAGGGCTAGTGCCAAGGTTGGTATTGGACAGAGCGGAGTGTAGTTATATGTATAATATTACTATGTGTACATGTGTATATCTGTATACAAAGTGGTGGGCAAGAATAGCATTATTATACATTCATTGTATTACTTTAGGTCAAACAAATCATTAATGAACTTGAGGCGGCGCTGTCCCTACCTCGAGAGAAAGGCAAACCCAATAAATGGTGAGAGTAGAGTAGTATTGGATAATAGTATTGATATGTACATTAATTTACTGTATGTAATCTATTCACCTGATACCATAGCCTTATTGTCACATGTACATGAGCTGTACATAACAATACAACTTTTTTTAGTATTGCTTATGGAGATTATCAGTGCTTTTGATTTTAAGCATAGCTGACTGAAAAAACAACCTTGCATGAATGTAATTTTATGAAGGGAATAATGACCAGCTGCAAGGGCTGCCTGTTTTTTTTTATGTGTTTGGTTACCATTACGTTAGGTTATATCACATGATTGTCACATGATCTCTTTCTACATCATTATATTGTAGCATCATTGTATCGCAGTGGACGTCGATGTTTGATATACTAGAACATCACTTACTCAAAAGAGGGGTGTCGTTCACAAGGATTGATGGGAAGTGAGTTGTGCCCCTTCTTTAAGCAAGTTAATTAAGTTACTTGTACTGTCTGCATGGTGTAGAGTTCCGCCAAAGAAGAGACAGGTGTGTGTGGATTCATTCAATTCCATACAAAAAGATCCAAGTGTAAGTGAATGTCTCCACCATTATTTGATATAATACGCATGATTGGTATTTATTTCCAGGTAATGCTGTTATCTTTAACTGCTGGAGGAGTTGGGCTCACATTGACTGGAGCAAACCATGTCTTTATTGTTGACCTTCATTGGTAATTATCTAAGCATTATGTGTAGTAGATGAATGAGATGTTTCTTGTACGTGTATAGGAACCCACAGCTTGAAGAACAGGCTGCTGATCGCTGCCACAGGGTGGGTCAGACACGCAATGTTGTCA
>JAYJLX010046368.1:0-12694 GCA_036873525.1 Chalinula nematifera | reverse complement strand
GACTCACCTTATCTCGAGGGTATCAGTATTACTCGTGGCGATCCTCGTCAACATGTCTGGTCACTAATAGTTGGTCATACAGAATCTCATGTCAGCTGGGCCTGTCCATGTAACTCACCATTACCTGGTCCTTCTCCTCCATCATTCGTAGGTAATGATTATTTTTGTGAGTCGGGTAATTCTGCTTCATCAGCATCTCGGATTCTTTACTCCAATGATCCATTATGGGATGGTAAACAGTGTGGGGGTAATGAAGCCAATTGTTGTTCTGCTGCTGGTCTGCCGTGGTTCCATAAGACACTATATCCACTGATACAACTGATTACCTGGAGCTCAGGAACTGTGGAGATTTCGATGCAAATGAGGAAAATGTTTACATCAGTTTTTATGAGATTTATGTTAAATGATACAGTAATTGTACCTTGAAATAATAATAATATTATATATAGTTTTGTTTTTCTGGTATTGTCATTCATCATTTTGGGGACACTCATAATTATGATTTTATTTGTGTGCATATTTAATTAATTTGAATTTCCTAGTGCAGCTGCCACAGAGTATATGCCACATGAATAGAGACTTCACATGCATTGTATAAAAAGCTATTTGTTATTAGTTATAAGTCGAAAAGTTAGCAAGCTATATTAATTCTCCCCCTATACTTACTAACATGCAATCAGTACAATTATATTACCGGTATTTAATTATTGTTGCATAGCTGATACTCTACATTCCATAAATAGTTGCTGAGCTAGAAAATATTTTGTAGACTGACGATGATTATATACATCGATGACGTACTGTACATTAATCATATATCTACGAATCATATACATGTACCTACTGTAATTATCTTGCATGGTAATGCTTAAACACTAAAAAGGGCGTGGCAAATAAATTTATGGTGCTATGGTGAGCTGAGGTACTGCATGCGAGCCACACCTTCTGGTATTGCAACTCTATACTATAAACCATGTCTATACATGATTGAGGTCATCATTATTTCATGATTCGTGCATGAGGTCAATATTGAGGTCTTTATTGTTTTCCTCCCCTTTATGGGGTGTTGAACACTGTAAGGGTATATATAATGTCAGAGTGATATACACTCCCCCATATCAGTTAGTCTGGTGGGACCACCCACTATTAGGCAATTGCATGCCAAGTGGGCAGTCCCACCAGACTATATATATACCCATTGCAATATTTGCTTGGTCAGATGGTCTGCATGCATATACTTGTCAGTATATATACATGCATGTACATGTATATGTCCTGACAAGAATGTTAAAATAGCATGTATTAGACTTCACGTACTATGGTGGACTCAGTGTATGCTTTGATCTTTATTATAGTGACTATAGACGTCTACTCCAGTGGCAGAAATGTAGCATGGGGTGTATCAATAGTGCATGCATACAGTGCATATAGGGCGTAGTGTACACAAGGCTAAGTTAAATCAAGCAAACATGTACATATGCATATATCCTCCAACTATTTCATGAACATAATAGACTGGCTATTATCTGTTTTGTGTCTGGAGGTATTCTATGTTCTAAAATGGATTGAGCCACACCCTCATTAAAACTATAATAATGATTCACATATCAGTGAATTGTCATGCTACAATTATACTAATGTTACAATATAATGATTGCTGTACAGGCATATCAACAGCGTGATCTGGCTTCCTGTTATAAACTACATTATAGTTATCTATAATATAGCATATTAAGTTTAATTACAAGACTTATATATAATTGGTCCAATTAAGTCCATAGTATACTTGATTTTATTCTCATGATGGGAGGGATATAAATTAGGGCCAAACATTTTTATTAAGCCTGGTTTACATAGCAATGCAATGAGCCTGTGACGCGACAACACATCGATAGAAAAAGTTCTATCTTTACACAAGGTACGGCGTCAAAAGGTCTAAACGTCTATACATTTAATTAAACGCAAGGTATTGTGTCGCTATGTATAAACCAGCCCGCTTTATTCAGAGAAAGGAAAATGCATGTTATGTTCAGTTCACTAATGTATGTTAAAGTCTATAGAGCAAGACAAATAATGCATGGTTAATAATTATAATCCGCACTGTCCATCCTGCACCATGAATTATATCAAACACTTCAAAGAAGAGTTCCAGAGGAGGACCAATTAACATTTTTATGAGAATCCTCAGACCCTTCTCGAACAACTTCCCCAACTTGATGAAGAGGGAAGCCAGCAGCTGCAACACAGCCAGCAACCAACACAAGCACCCAATGTCCAGCCAACAACCAGCCTATCAGCAGCAGCAACATCCGCCCATGGACTCCCAACTTTTGTACGAGAGTCCTCATGCCCTTCTTGAGCAACTTCCCCAACTTGATGTAGAGGGGAACCCGCAACAACACAGCCAGCAACAAACACACCCAATGTCCAGCCAACAAGCAGCTCAGCAGCAGCAACATCCACCCATGAACTCCCAATCAAGCACAAAGGAAAATCAACTTCCACGACTATATCTTTCAGGAGGAATAAGCTTCTTACGGCTATTATAATGGGGTCAGTTTCTTTGAATGTATTGCTTATAATCTGCTTAACTGTAATATGCACTTCAATCGTATACTGAGAAGCAAGATTATAACTTAATTGTATGTGTTATTTAATTTAGTAAATTATAGTGTTCAGTTAAATGACTCTAGCTATAATATATATTTTTATCATTTTCATAATGCAAAACTTAAATAAGTCCATACACTGCAGTAGTATACTTGCTTTAATTCTATGATGGGATACATATAAATTAGGGTCAAACATTTTTATTGACTTATACAGAAAGGAAATTGCAGCATAATGTTCAGTTCAATGTGCATATCCGTCTCAAAAAAAAAAAGAAAACTATAATCAATACTCAGATGGGCAATATATTATTCTACACTATGAGTTGTGTAGGGCCGGTTTTGTTTATAAGACAAATGGAAAAGTTATTGTAGACATGCATTCTGTATAGATTTGAGTACTGTAAATATCCTGCATGCACTGTGAGCTGTCAGTATATGGGGCCGGTTGTCACAGTGTTTATATGAAACAAATTGAGGAAATTAAGTTATTCTATATTCTATTAATGTGACAAATTTGGTTATGCTGTAAATATCCGGCCCTGCTGTGAGTTGTATGGGGGCGGTTGTGTTTATCATGAGATAAACAGAGGAAAAGACATTCTATAAAGTGCGTGATGTGACTAAATTTAGTTGTAAATATATCCTGACTATATACAGTTATGAATGGGGGGTGCAGTTGTGTTCATAAGACAAACGAGGAAAAATCATGCATTGACATTCTATAGATGCCTGAGTCTACACTGTAAATTGTTACCAATCAATGTGAATACAATTAAGTCATGTCATGCATGGCACATGCGTATATGTAGACTATGTTACTGAATACTGATTACCCGACTAATTTTAATTGTTATACGTAATGTATACATACCTTTACTATACATCAATCATATACCTATACGGTATTAATCGTATACTTGTACATCAACCATATACCTATATATACATTAATCATATACCTACTGTACATTAATCATGTAACCTATACTGTACATCAATCACCATGCTTTATAGATCTACGTTAATACTGTATATCAATATATATCGTATACATGCATCAACATGCCATATACTGTACTGTTATAATGTATATGCCTTATATATGTTCTCATCCACCTTTTTATGCACATAATGCATGTATACCTATCATGCATACTGTTTCAGCTTGGACTAATGTATTATGAGGTGTGATGTGGCCAATAATTTGATGTTAATGATCCACACCCTCACCGTTTATATATATGAAGAGATCCATTAATTTGAATAACGCTATATAACTGGTCTGCTGTAATTCAGTTCTAACATGGGTATATAGTATATTCACTTCTACATGGTCAGGAGTTGGGCATATGTGCTTCTTTTCGATATATAATTTATATAGGCTATATAATAGGCCTGATATACAGTATATTCATACCTCATAGTGTATAATTATAATTAGGGAATATTTTGAATTACAATGCTTTTTTTAAATAAGGACATGCTCATTCTTTGATAACCTATAGCTGTTCACTTTGTGTTTTTGTCAAACAGTTTATTTCGTGTATATGAGTTATGGCTCACTGTGATATTGAACTCTCTACATATCTAACTCTTCAGAAAAGGATTCCAGAGGAGGACCGTTTGTACGAGAATCCTCAGGCCCTTCTCAAACTGGTTCCCCTAGAAAGCCAGTACCAGCAACAACTTAGCCTGAAATCAACACAGCCAGCAACCAGCCTGCAACAACCAGCGCAGCAACATCAACATCCGCCCATCATGGACGCCCAATCAAACACAAAACAATATCAAGTTCCAAGAGTGTCTTTCATCAGGAGGAATAAGCTTCTCACTGCTATTATAATAGGGTTAGTTGCCTTGAATGTATTGCTTATAATCTACTTAACAGCAATTGCACTTCGATCGTATACTGAGAAACAAGATATTATTAGGTTGATCAAAGATCTGCAGAACAGTACAGCACAGTTGATCACAGACTCACGTATGAACACAGCTCAAAGAATCTCAGCAGCTAGCAGTTGTCAAGAGCAATCAACGTCTTATCATGAACTTCAACAAACAATAGTGAATATGACAGCTAGATTGATTGAAGATATGGAAAAGAACATTACTGCACAACTGATGGACTCACACACGAACACAGTACACAATTTGGAGGAAACCCTCACTAACAACATAAAAGATATAATGACAAACATAACTCAAGTATCAGCTAGCAGCTTTAAACAATCAACTACTCAATATCGTGCACTTCAGGAAACGATAGAAAATACAACTCAACTACTTGATGCCCACATGATGAACACTAATTCCACAAATCAACTGCTAACTCAAAATCTGGATATTGCTATTAATTTGATTAAAAACAATGCCCAAAACACCCTTTCTTCTTTTGCAAGTGTTATCGATACTCTCTCAGCAGTTGAAAATTCTACTTTAGCAAGTAAAGAAATTGTTCAAATTGAAAACACTCAACACAAAGTATTGCTAGAGACTGCTTCATGCCAGGAAATTAAGGACACATACCCTCATAGCACTAGCGGATACTATACTATTAACGGTAAAAGGATGTACTGTGAAATGGGAGAGCTGTGTAGTAGTGAAGGAGGATGGACGAGACTAGCATATCTGGATATGAATGACACTACAGTGAATTGTCCTTCTACTCTCAGTTATAAAAACTCCTCTGATATTAGAGCTTGTGCTAGACCCGATAGTGGTGGGGGTAGTTGTGCTTCAGTCCAGTTCCCATCCAATAGTATCAGTTACTCTGAGGTGTGTGGGAGGGTAGTGGGGTATCAGTATGGATCACATGAAGCAGCTAATGGTGGTGGAACTATTGATTCACCTTATCTCGAGGGTATCAGTATTACTCATGGCAATCCTCGTCAACATGTCTGGTCATTAATGGTAGGTCGTGGTGAAATATCTGATTCCTCCTCCAGCTGTCCATGCAATTCACCATCAGCTGGTACTGCCCCTCCATCATTCGTAGGTAATGATTATTTTTGTGAGTCGGGTAATCCTACTTCATCAACAGCACATGTGTTTTATCCAAATGATACATTATGGGATGGTGAACAGTGTGGGGGTAATGAAGCCAACTGTTGTACTGCTGCTGGTCTGCCGTGGTTCCATAAGACACTATCCACTGATACAACTGATTACCTGGAGCTCAGGAACTGTGGAGACCAAACTACTGGAAATGAAAATGTTTACATTAATTTTTATGAGATTTATGTTAAGTAATTGATTCTTATATAAGCTGATTTAATTATTTATTAACGTAAATTACGCATGTACTACAGCAGCATAGTCTACATAGTACTATTTAATTTTATGCCATGTTTTATTATACTGTATAGTTTACCATGTTTGTATAATGTTTATTGCGCATATATAATTTTATCAATTTTAATCCTTTGTTATCATTTAGCAAATTTCATTTCTATATACATTGTAGTAGTCTATATTTAATTTTATTGTAAATCATTTAAATAATACATGCTAATCTTATTAATATGATTATTGGTTGTTTCCACACTGAAAAACTTCATAAACTGGGGAAAAAGCTGGCTTTAACTGTATATGAAATGGCATTACAGTACATTAATCGTATACCTACTGTACATTAATCATACCTACTGTACATTAATCATATACCTATAGTACATTAATCATATACCTATACTGTATACATTAATAATATACCTATTGTGTACATTAATCATATAACATATAACCTATTGTACATTAATCATTATACCTACTGTACATCAATCATACACCTGCATGTTGTATACGTCTAATTTGTATATGCATGCATGATTTATGAATAATTTTTTATCAGTTACCAAATTTTGTTCAGTTCAATTACACTGTACAGGTTTTGTTGTCATTTTGATTATTTAAAGTACTGTACATTAATCATAATACCTAAATATACCTACTGTACATTACTTATTACCGTACATTATGTATACTATAATATGCATCAATATACCTATATATACTGTACAACACTATATGCTGATGTACTATAATTATACTAATGTATGTACGAGAGCAAAAATCATCGGCTATAGTGATAAGGTGGAAAACCAATTGGCAGAGAAAAAAACAAGTTATTCATGCTTTTCACAATCAATGATGCACATATTATACCTATATTATATACATTCATGCATATACATGTATCTTAATAAAGGCTGAGTATACAGCCCTCTGTATACATCAATCATACTATGATAATTAGTAGTTTTGTTGTCACATGAATGTTGAAATAGCATGTATTGCATGGACTTTACCTACATCGTATAGAAAGCTAGCATACTTATTATTTATGAAGACAATTTAGAAGTCAGCAAGCTATCGATTTCATCAACCAAAACTTACCTAACTAATTGCTATAACATGCAATCAGTACATTAATTATAGTATAGTATTTAAATGGCCATCATATACTCTACATTCCATAAATAGTTGCTGAGCTAGGCAATATCAAGTTGTATAGATGATTGGCCATGGATTACTGTACATCAATCATATACCTACTGGTGTACATATAAATGATGTACTTATACTGCATAATAATATCAATCATATTATATCATGTATTGTATATACTGTATAATGTACAAGTAGAAATTTTGTCATTCCGTATGGTACAAAAAGTATAACTACATAGTGGAATGGTAAAAATTTCGGCTTGTATATCAATCTATACTTAGTGTATTATCTCTTCACTATTGAAATTCATAATGGGGCGTGGCTATACATGATTGCTAATAAACTGCATAACGAGCCACACCTTCATAGTAACTGAGTGCATATGTGTGTACAATAGACTGCAGTGCTATTTTTTTTTCCATCCATCTAATAGATAGACTCAGACTAGACTACTCCATCATAGTCTATATGCAAAACTTAGTAAATAAAGTTGCTGAGTGACTAGATACTGCAGCTAGAGCAGCTAATGGTGGTGATTGTATTGATTTTAATTCATCTCGAGAGTATCGATATTACTCACGGCAATATTGCTTGTCAATACATGGTTGTTATGATGGGGGTCGAGGACTGAGAAATATTTAGTTCCACCTCCATGCAGCTGTCCATGAAATTTACCACTAGCTGGTATGTCAGACTGCCCAACTAGTACTGCCCATACTACCCCTCCATCGTTTGTATATAGGTAACGATTACATGTGTATTTCTGTGAGTCGGGCAATCCTACTTCATCAGTACGAGAGAAACTTTTCCCCAATGATCCATTATGGGATGGTAAACAGCATGGGGACGGTAATGAAGCCACTGTTGTTCTGCTGCTGGTCTGCCGTGGTTCCTTAAGACACTATCCACTGATACAACTGATTACCTGGAGCTCAGGAACTGTGTTGATCATGATCAATATGCATATATATATGAGGAAAACGTTTACATTAATTTGAATGAGATATTACCTTAAGTAATTGATTCTGAACTGATTTAATCATATTATTTATTATACATGCATGAGTGTTATGAGTTGTTTACTATACGGCATACTATTGTCTAAAATATTTTTATTATGCCAATGTTTTTCTGTACTGTATAGCTTTACCATGTTTTTATTATTTACTTTATCGGATCATGCAATTTAATTATGCAAAACTTATAATTGCTGGTCCAAATAAGTCCATACACTATAGTGTATACTAAATTTTATTCTATATGATAAGATACATGTCGTATAGATTAGGGCCAAACATTCTTATTGACTTAGAAAAAGGAAAACGCAGCATAATGTTCAATTCAACGTATATTTAAGTCAAAATAGAATTCAGACAAATTGCTTATGGGTAATACTATCCTGCACTATATATATGAGTTGTGTGTGGCGCCGGTTGTGTTTATAAGACAAATAGAAAAGCTATTCCAGACATTCTATAGAGGTCACTAATTTAGTTATATATACTGAAAACATCCTGTACTGTATGAGTTGTAGGGGCCGGTTGTGTTTATAAGATAAACTTAGGGGAAGTTTTTCTAGACATTTTAATGGGACTAATTTAGTTATATATACTTCGAATTGTTACCAATTAATGATTCATTCAAAACTGTAGTGTATGATTAAGTCATGTGATGTGCATGATGTACATGCATATTTAATTAAGCAGGATAGGTATACTACTATACTGATTATGTATACTAATTATTTACCTTACTATATACATTAGTCGTTTATCGCTGGCAATTATACTTTACGTTAATCATACCATATACACTATACCGATGGATGCCAACCATATATATCTACTGTGGTCAGTACAATGCATCAAATGCCATATATCTCAGTGCATAATACATGTATATGCCTTACTCACCCTTTTAAGTATGCATGCATGCATGTATATCTATTATGTACTATATTTTAGCATAAACTAATTATTATGCATGGAGTGTGGCCAATAATAATTAATGTTAATGATCATCACACCTTCATCGTTTGTATGTACAAAGCTATTGCACTGAATGACATGATCCATTAATTTGAATGAGGCTATAGCTGGTCAGGAGTTGGGCATATGTGCCTTCTTAACGGTTTGATAGGCTTGGCCTGTACAGTGTATTCATACCTCATAGTGCATAATTATTGATTAGTGAATATTTTGAATTGCAATGGTTCTAAATAAGGGCATGCTCATTCACAAGCAGTTTTAATAATTGTTATATTTTTAGTTAATTCCGCATAACCTACGTGTATATATAGCTGTTCATTTCGTTTTTCCAAAACAGCTAGACTATAATTTTTGTGTATGAGTCATGGCTTACAGTACTATTGAACTCACCAAGTATCAAACACTTCAGAAAAAAGTTCCAGAGATGGAAGCGGACCAAAATTTGTACGAGAATCCTCAGGCCCTTCTCAACTTTGAGCTGCAGATTCCTCAACATGATCAAGAGGGGAAACAACAACATACCCTAAAACCAACACAGCCAACAACCAGCCAGCAACCAACACAGCAACAGAAATATCCGCCAATGGACTACCCCCAATCAAATACAAAAGAATATCAACTTCCGAGAGTGTCTTTCATCAGGAGGAATAAGCTTTACACAGCTATTACACTGGGGTCAGTTGCTTTGAATGTAATACTTATAATCTGCTTAACTGCAGTTGCACTTCAATCACGTACTGAGAAACAAGATATCATTGGGTTGATCAAAGATCTGAACAGTACAGCACAGATGATCACAGACTCGCGTACGAACACAGCTCAAGGAATCTCAGCAGCTAGCACTAGCCAAGATCAATCAGTTTCTCATCATGAACTTCAACAAACGATAGTGAACACGACAGCTAGGTTGATTGAAGATATGGAAAAGAACATTACTGCACAACTGATGGACTCACATACAAACACGGTACACAATTTGGGGGAAGCTCTCACTAACAACACGAAAGATATAATAATAAACATAGCTCAACTATCAGCTAGTAGCTTTAAACAATCAACAACTCAATATCGTGTACTTCAGCAGATGATCGAGAATGCAACTTGGCAAATACTTGATACTCAAATAATGAACACCAATTCCACAAATCAACTGCTAACTCATAATCTGGATACTGCTATTACTTTGATTAAAAACAACACCCAAAACACCCTTTCTTCTTTTGCAAGTGTTATAGATACTCTCTCGGTAATTGAAAACTCTAGTTTAGCAACTGAAGAAATTGTTCAAACCTTAGAAAACACTCAACTCAAAGTATTGCCGGACACTGCTTCATGCAAGGAAATTAAGGACACATATCCTGATAGTACTAGCGGATACTATACTGTTAACGGAAAAAGGATTTATTGTAAAATGGAAGAGCTGTGTGGTAGTGATGGAGGATGGACGAGACTAGCTTATCTGGATATGACTGACACTACAGTGAACTGTCCTTCAACTCTCACTTATGAATACTCCTCTACTAATGGTATTAGAGCTTGTGCTAGACCTAATAGTAATAGTGGTAGTTGTGCCTCAGTCCAGTTCCCATCCAATGGTATCAGTTACTCTGAGGTGTGTGGGAGGGTAGTGGGGTATCAGTATGGATCACACGAAGCAGCTAATGGTGGTAGCATTGACTCACCTTATCTTGAGGGTATCAGTATTACTCGTGGCAATCCTCGTCAACATGTATGGTCATTAATGGTGGGTCGTGGTGAAATATCTGGTTCTTCCTCCAGCTGTCCATGCAATTCACTATCTGCTGGTTCTGCCCCTCCATCATTCGTAGGTAATGATTATTTCTGTGAGTCAGGTAATCCTACAGGAGCAGTACTAGAGGAACTTTTCCCTAATGATCCATTATGGGATGGTAAACAGTGTGGGGGTAATGAAGCCAACTGTTGTTCTGCTGCTGGTCTGCCGTGGTTCCATAAGACACTATCCACTTATACAATTGATTACCTGGAGCTCAGGAACTGTGGAGATCAACTTACTTCAAATGAAAATGTTTACATAAATTTTTATGAAATTTACGTCAAGTAATTGATCCTTAAGTAGCTGATTTAATCATTTTATTAATGATACACCGAGTTTTGTGAATTGCGTGCAGTATATATATAGTCTTCTATTGTTTTTTTTTTATTATGCCACTATTATAGTTTGTCATGTTTTTATATTTACTTGAAGTCATGATTGCATGATTTTATTATAACCATATTATTATAATCATTTTTTTTATCAGCTTAATTATACCAAATTTTGTTTTAAATAATAATATACACTTTAGTAGTTGATTTTATTGTCAATCAATATAATGAGGTTATGTCCTTTATTGGTTGTACCGGCAATGCTAAAAAAAACTTCATAAACTCGGAAAAGACTTCAATTAATTTGGTATCTCATGCAATTATACAAAATGGCATTTAGGATAAACATTCAGTTCTTATATATCACCTAATACATATCAATCCTACTGCATGTACATCAACCATATACCTATACTCTACATTAATCATATACCTACGTACTGTACATTAATCATATACCTACTGTACATTAATTATATACCGTATACTGTACATTAATCATGTACCTATGTACTTACATTAATTATACATATACTGTACATAATCATTTACTTACTGTACTATACCTATACTGTACATTAATCGTATATCAATCATATATACCTACTGTATACATTACTCATGCACCTAAATGTGATATTATATACAAATTAACAAACTAGCTAAAATTTTGCTATAGTATATACAAGAAGTATGACTGTGCTATGTAGTATTGAATACTAAAATTTCAGCTTGTACATTACTAGTCACTATACTTGTAGTATACATAAATTATTTTATGCTATAATGCAGTGATAGGGTGTGGCTTGTGCTCAGTTATAAACTGAAATAATGAGCCACACCTTCATAGCAACTAAGCTCAGGTAAGTAAATACATTATAGTGATGTTTATCCAATTAATACACCATTCAAATTTAGCTTTTTGTACATAATTATTTCCAAATAATATTATTTTATAAAAAAAAATCAAGCGGCATAATTAAACAGGCTTTTTGATGAGAAGTTTAACAGTTATTACTGCCGCTATAATCATTGATGCTAATGTATGAGCTGCCAAAATTAAAAGCCTTTATAAACTGTAGACTATTATAGTTATTACCCCACCACATCACAGTTGTTACCGCCACACCTTCATGATAATTATAGATGTGCTATTTTATGATGGTTGAAGTTTATACACGCGGGTTTAAGATGAATAGCAATTTTATTGCAAGATTAAGCCATGCTTATACCGCCTATAGCTGGAAACAAATGCAGGGGATTATGCTTTGCATTATATCCTAAACTAATAATTGTGCATGCGCTTATCTATGATTATATACTTTGTGCGATTTTAATCTCAATCGCAATGTGCAAAAAATTAAATTCCAGCAAACATTTCTGGCTATATACGGCCACAGTATCGGTGTATTTAGTTAAAATAATTTTTAAGATCTACATTACTTAAAGCATAATTTTATCTTGTTTTTTGTCCCAAATGGCTCTCCATAAGTACGTAAACTAAAAAAATAAGTATGC
>JAYJLX010046357.1:0-12699 GCA_036873525.1 Chalinula nematifera | reverse complement strand
ATCACAACCACATTGATAGCTACCGGGTGTATTGGTACAGGTATCATCACAACCACCATTACTAGATAGACACTCATCGATATCTGTATGACGAGAAAAGAATATCAGAATGATTGTTGTCTTTAATTGGCCTCAGTATTATTAACTAACCTTTACAATGGATCCCATCAGGTTCGTATCCTGAGTTACAGCTGCATGTAAAGCTACCTTCTGTGTTAGTACATTTCTGTTCACATGTATCAGTATTGAGCTCACATTCATTGATATCTGATTAAAATATTGTACAAATAATATGTATATATATACACACACAAGGGTATAGTATTGCTTACCATTACAAGAATGCTTGTCAGTGTCCAATATATATCCATCATTACAGGAACATGTATAACTACCAAGGGGTGTGTTGTCACAGGTTTGGTTACACCCACCATTGTTAGTCAAACACTCGTTGGTTTCTTGAAAAAAAAAAAAAGAATTCCTAATATCTTCACATTCAGTCTTTACAGAGAACATACCATCACATGTCTTCCCATTGCTGTTCAATGTGTATCCATTGTAACAACTACAGGTATAGCTACCAATAGTGTTAGTACAGACCTGACTACACCCTGATACATGCTCTGTACATTCATTGATATCTATAAAGGTAGTTTAGTAACATCTCATATTAATAGCTGTTTCAAATACCATACCATTGCATGCTGAGGAGTTAGTTTGGTCTATCGTGTATCCCAGTTTACAGGTACAGTGGTAGGAGGAGTGTGAGTTATGGCAGACCTGAGAGCAACTGTCAGTACCCAGTTCACATTCATTATGATCTATGGTAATCAGATAAACCATGAGTGGACAGTAAAAACCCAAATATACTGCTATACGGTCTTGTTCCCAGACTCCACCCCTGATATTGGCTGAGTTAGCAGTCTGGGAATGAGACTGTACTCCTATATTACCTGAACAGCCATGTTTGTCACTGTCCAAAGTGAAGCCTGTATTACAGTAACAGAAATAGCTTCCTTCAGTGTTATTACATTTATGATCACAACCACCATTATGGCCATCGGCACATTCATTAGTGTCTGGAATATTAAACGATTGAAAAATTGGTCAAGCAATAAAATATTTTCCCACATACCAATGCAAGTCTCCTGATCAGCATCAATCATATAACCTGTCTCACAGTCACAGGAATAACCACCATCATTGTTATAACATTCATGACTGCATCCATGGGTACCTTCCTTACACTCATCAATATCTATGGACAATAGTTACCATAATATAATACAGTATATATACTATATACTAGTCTAATTACTCACCATTACATGTGTGACCATCATCATCTAGAACATAACCATCATTACAACTACAGTTATACCCTCCTTCAGTGTTTACACATTCAGCATTAGCATCACATCCACCATTATTAATAAGGCACTCGTTAGTGTCTGTAAAATAATAACTATCAATTAATATAACTATAATAGGATATTGGGGCTCACCAATACATGTGAATCCACCCTCTATTGCAAGTTCATATCCTTCTTTACAATAGCATAGATATGAGCCATGTGTATTGGTACAGTATTGGTTACAGTGATTGTCACTATCTTTCAAACACTCATTGACGTCTATACAAATAGAATACATGGAATAGTACAACAACAAAAAATTTTCAACACTGAAAATTTGAGTGACTAACAATATTATATTTCGTACCTTCACAGTTCAGTCCATCATCTCTTAAACTATATCCATGAGCACAGCCACAAGTAAACGATCCTTCAGCATTAGTACAGTTATGTTCACATCCTCCATTATTAGTAGCACACTCATCAGTATCTATGTAATATATAAATTATAACTAGTGCAGCCATTAATAATATAGCTCACCATTACAGCAGTCATTACCAGTCCATCCTTTCACACAGGTACACATACCGGGTTGAGTACACTCATCACAATGACCACAAGCATCAGAACATATTGCTATTTAAGAAAGAATAAAATATATGTATATATACAGTGCTATACACTCTAACAAACCAGTGCAGGTTTCCTTATCCAGACCCAGTTCATATCCATCATTACATGAGCAATTATATGAACCAACAGTGTTAGTACACACATCATCACAATTATCAGTACCTTCAGCACATTCATCAGTATCTATAATATTAATAGTAATTATTTATACAATATTGTAAACTTAACCACTTTCATTATTTACCGTTACACGACTTCCCATCAGAGTCCAGAGTGAACCCACTCTTACAGGAACAAGTAAATGATCCAAGAGAGTTATGGCATATACCGTCACAGCCTCCGTTTAGAGTGCTACATTCATTAATGTCAATACAGCAATCATTCCCTGTCCAACCATCATCACAGATACAGTTTCCAGGAGATGCACACATGGTACAATGATTGCAGGCATCAGCACAATAAGCTATAGAGGATAGTAATGAATATAATACCACTCATGAGGACACTGTATATACACTATATTATACTATCTCACGTGAACATCCTTTTTTGTCTCCATCCAGTTCATATCCACTGTCACACTCACAGTGATAGCTACCAACTGTATTGTTACAGGTATGGTCACAACCTCCTTTATGATTATCACATTCATTAATATCTAGTATCAGAGAAGATAGGACAAATAAAAAAAATTACAATAATGAAAAAAAGGCCTGACAATGTTACTATAAACTAACCAACACATGTATGTCCATCACTGCCTAGTTCATATCCTATGTCATCACAACCACATTGATAGCTACCGGGTGTACTGGTACAGGTATCATCACAACCACCATTACTTGTTAGACACTCATCGATATCTGTATGATATACAAATAAGTATACATGTACACTTGTACAGAGGTCTTATATAATATACTAACTGACCTGTACAGAAGTATCCACTACTGTCCAGTGTATATCCATTATTACAAGAGCATGTATACGATCCTTTAGTATTTTGACATTTATGTTCGCAGTAATCAGTATTGAGGCTACACTCATCAATATCTACAGGCACACATAATAAATGCACACATGAGCATTGTCAAATGTTGGGAAAACTTTTAATCATTTATTAATAGGTTAATTAATAGGGTTATGGGTTTTATATACCTTCACAAGATGTCTTGTCACTACCCAGTGTGTATCCAGTACTACAGGTACAGTAATAGCTACCAGGAGTATTCTCACACGAACCCTCACATCCTCCATTATTATTGTAACACTCATCATCGTCTAAATACAATAATGTTCTTTATATAGCTCTAGTTCAAAGGAGCTGCCCTACCATTGCATGTTCTTCCATCACTATCCAATGTGTATCCAGGGTTACAGCTACACACATAGCTACCAATAGTGTTAGTACAGATATGGCTACAGCCCGATATGTGCTCAGTACATTCATTGATATCTGATATGGAAATAACAAGGTAAAGAGCATAATTTATCGTCCATATATACATGTATATACCATTGCAGCCAGTTTGATTTGTACTGAGTGTGTATCCTAGTTTACAGCCACAGTAATAGGTGGATTGTAAATTATAACAGTTTTGAGCACATTGATGAGTTCCAAGTTTGCATTCATCTATATCTGTGAGGGGAGGGGGAGGGGCCACAACTGACCTATTGTGCTATTGCTATTGGCTAAACTAGATTACCTGAGCATCCATGGTTATCACTGTCCAGTGATCGTCCATCAGTACACTGACAGGTATAGGATCCATTAGTATTAGTACAGATATCATCACATCCTCCATTATTAGTAGCACACTCATTCACATCTATTAAGTTGAAGTATATAATATCAATGACATAGTTATGTATCGAGATATAATTATTATTATACTATAGACTAATCCATACTATATTATATATACCACATATACCTTCACAGTCCACATCATTGTCAGCCAACTGATACCCTACTGGACAGTTACATGTGTAGCCACCCTTATTGTTGATACACTGGTCATCAGAATCACACTCATGAGTACCATCAGTGCACTCGTTGACATCTGTGAAAATAATTTTCACCAATTGTGTGTAAAATAAAATGGCGGCTAGAATAAATGTACCTATGCAAGTATGTCCATTACTGTCCAATTCGTATCCTTCCTTACATGAGCATGTATATGAGCCAACAGTGTTGGTACAGTCTCCGTTGACACTGTCACACCCTCCATTATAGTTAGCACACTCATATGTATCTATAATACAGTATATTATACAGTATTGTATTATCTATTGAGGCCAGTATTATATATCACATACCAACACACGTTTTCCCATCTGAATCCAGTTCATATCCTTTAGGACAGGTACAGGAATATGAGCCAATAGTATTAGTACAGCCATTACTACACTCATCAGTATCCAATGAACACTCATTGATATCTGTGGATAATAACATATGAACTATAATATTGATAGTAATCTTTCCCCTACCATCACAGTTGAATCCATTCACTTCATATCCATCATCACAACTACAGGAGAAGCTACCATCACTGTCATGACATGTATGTTGACACCCACCATTGTTATCAGCACATTCATCAATATCTGAAACACATTCATAGTATAACACCAGCACACATGTAAAATTAGAGTATACACAGCTATATATAGTGTAATATACTATTATGCTAACCAGTACAACAGTCAGATCCTGTCCATCCTGAATCACATGTACACTTGTTGGGTGAGACACACTCAGAGCAGTGATCCTCACAAGCACTGGAACAATCAGCTATAATAGGATACGGATTATTATGAATAAAGTGTGAATTACTCATGGCTTACGTGCACACCCTTTCTTGTCCAGCTGTAGTACATATCCTGTATTACACGAACACTCATAGCTACCAGGAGTATTAGTACAGGTTTTATTACATCCACCATTATCACTGTTACATTCATTGGTATCTATTAAACAAATCTTTATTACATAACTGAAGTAATATACGTATTATTTTACCATTGCATGTTTTTCCATCCTCTTGTAGTTCATATCCATCATCACATGAACAGTAGAAGCTGCCCTCTATGTTGTGGCATGTGTGATTACAACCTCCATTAGTACCATCTTTACATTCATTGATATCTATAATAGTTAAATTATTACAGTTAATTAACTATACAAGTATGATATAATCCCTGCATGAATGGTCCATTAGAATATGTAATAATTTACAACATTACACGGTATTATGTTGTCCACAAAAAAAGTTTGAACTTGCATGAGTATATCTTTCCTAAAACTGTACACAACATGAGAAACGAAGGACTTCTTACTTTACCTCTTATATACTCAATGAATACAAACACAAACGCTTTTTGCCTCAAGGGGGCGTGGTCAAATGCAACACAATTTTTTACATGTAAACAAGTGGTTTGAAATTAAGTGTAATTATAAATAGTACCAGTTAAACATATACATCACATATATACCTATGCAAGATCCATCGATCCTTTCAAAACCTTCATTGCAGTCAGGGGAATTCTCTTTATAGCAAATAGCATAGGAGAAAAATTATACTTACAATATGTAGTGTATAAACATACTTGTACAATTTAATCCATTGTCCGATAATGTAAATCCATCTTTACAGGAACATTTGAAACTACCAGGAGTGTTCGTACAGTTATGCTCACACCCACCATTGTTATTCTTACATTCGTCGATATCTAAAAAAATATTCCAGATGAATTTATAATACAGAATATATTTTTATCTCATTCCTCAACTCTCATCTCATGTAATATACATATACTATACTGACCATCACAGTAATATGTTTCATGTATTCCATATCCATCATTACAACTACACACATAGCTCCCTACAGTATTGGTACACAGCTGCTCGCAGTAGTTTAAGTCACTCTTTGAGCATTCATCAATGTCTGGAGTATGGAAATATAAATTAAATATAATAAAAGTAACATTATATACGGTTTTGTAAATGAAAGACATAATATAATAATATAGTAATGATAATAATAAGATAAATAATATAAATTAGTAATCAATCAATTTATTTTAACTCTTTAACAATGAGACCCCTATATGTGTGTCATAAACTCCACCCACAACATTTGAGTCCATAACTAAGCCAAATAGCATGTAAGAAGCTGATATTTTGCACTGGCATAAAGTAAAGTTCCTAAAACACAATGGCTTTTATGTAGTTTATCATCCAAATTGTGTATATAAATAGTACTGGTTAAATATGTTATAATATACATGCACGTACCTATGCAAGATCCATCAATCCTTTCAAAACCTTCACTACAGTCAGGGGAATTCTCTTTATAGCAAATAGCATAGGATAAAAATTACTTACAATATTTAAACACTGTATAAACATACTTGTGCAATTTAATCCATTGTCGGATAATGTAAATCCATCTTTACAGGAACATTTGAAACTACCAGGAGTGTTCGTACAGTTATGCTCACACCCACCATTGTTATTCTTACATTCGTTGATATCTAACCAAATGACAGAATATTTTTCCCCATTTCCTATGTACAGTATGTGTATATTATACTGACCAACACAGTGTAATTTGTTGTGTATTTTATATCCTTCACTACAACTACACTCATAGCTCCCTTCAGTATTGGTACACAGATCCTGCTCTTCACAAAGGTTCAAGTGATCATTATCTGCTGAGCATTCATTAATGTCTAAATAATAATATATTTGGAAAATTATTGGCATTATCGACGGTGCATATCATATAACATACCAACACATTCGTTAGTGTCACTGTTCACTTGATATCCATCCTTACAGTTGGAGCAGGTGTAGGAACCGTTTGTGTTAGTACATATCTCATCATCATCACAGACTGCTTCATCCAACTTACACTCATTAATATCTGTCAAAGATCAGACAAATAGATCACTAGTATAAAGGAATTATAAGCATAATACATTTGTTATTATTCGTTGCAAGCAAACTCAATATAAGAACTACAATACTAGGGAAATACTCAACTATATTTTAGCATAAAAACTTTATTTTATATTAGTATATATAGGTTCGTTATAACTTGCAGCTATAGAAACACTTGAATGGGATTTTGCACCCATGACTATTAAAGGGGCCTGCAGTATATACCTGTATAATAGTAATTATTATAATGTACATCAGATACCTTCGCATGATCCACCGATATTTTCATATCCTTCATCACATTCAAGGGAAACCACTAAAACACAAGAGAAAAAAAAAAAATAATGAAATTTAAAATGGTGGTTTTACCTGAAGTAAAAGAAAAGGCTTTATGTACATCAAATCCATACACTAGTATATAGAACTCGGTATCATCCTTTAAACTCGCAATGGTAATGTTTGAACCAGCTGCCAATGATATGGGCTCAGCACCGTAACCAATAGTAGTACCACTTAAATTATTGATATCACTCCATTTGGTACTCTGGTATGTACCATTTAGTGTAAAAGTATCCTTGGTTTTCGATACTATGTTCAAATATATTGCTGTGATGGAATCAACATTGGGTACGTGAAATGTATACTCTTTTGTTATGTATCTTTCAAAGTCTGGAAGAATGGATATAGCTGGATTACCAGTTGTGTCACTCATATAGTTTTTTGAAGGGGACATCTGGGTGACCAATATAGGCTTATCAGCTTCAATATAACAATATTTGTCAGCACCTGTTTCAATCGACATATTGTAGTTGCCTGCCGAGGATAGAGTGATTGTGGTCACCTTTGATGTCCCACAGGTATGCTTAACTGTTGTTGAGCTTTTAGAGGCCATGACTTGGTAGAATTGAGCATTCCTTAATTCATAAGGTGACACCATAAACTGCTTGCCCCAAGATAGTGTCGGTGGTACCTGCTGCATTATCAGTGCATATCCATGTATTTTAGGTATACTACCAAATTCATGACCGGTTATCACTGCCAACTGATTAGTTGATGTAATCTTAGATCCACTCAGATCAACACTGCGATGAGTAGCTCGTATATAGACAGTCTGCAAGCGTTTAATGGTGAATTTCTTAGATTCATTTGGATCCACATAGTCCTTATCGGACCCCTCGTCCTGTGGGTCAAGCGCCATTTCCACTCGTTCAGTTGGTACCAATTTAACTGTTGTAGTATCTGCAATCCCTACCAGTAGTATAAACCCAAATGATCCACCAGGAATATTACTACCAGTGGATACAGCATAGTACTCATATTCATCATCAATGTCCAGCTGTTCATACGGGTACAGAGGGGTTTCTCCTGTAGATTGATATGCAGCAGTAACAAGGAGAGCCGTTGATTTTCCAGTGGTGTTTAGTTGTATACCCAATTCACGATACTGGTAATCCACTGACAGAACAGTGTAATTGCTTGCCACAAATATACTTTGACTGGACTCAGCAGATATGGTACCACTGCTAATTTGGTTTGACAATGTTTTAACTGTGTAGCTAATGGATTCGTCCGATAATAAGTTGGTGACATGTAAGTGAGTGGTCACTGTAATATTATACGATGGATCGGTATAATGATGACGTGGAACTGCAAAATAGAAGATCTGTTCTTGCTGATTATTGCTAGATCGTTTCTTCAAATGTCTTCCACTCCCCACTATAATCAAGTACATGTAATTATAAATAAATATAATTATTTAATAACTAACTTGGAATACAGTTCCTCTTGTCTTCCATTGATAACTGGTATCCATCGTAACAGGAGCAATGATAGGAACCTTCAGTATTGTGACAGTAATGGACACACCCTCCATTATCATACTGACACTCATCAATATCTATATGGATACAAAACATGCTGACCACACCCACTCTACCACTATGGAATCATGCACTTACCATTACACAATGGTGGTGGCCCGGAGTAACCATGGCAACAGGTTGACACGTTCCTCAACTCCTTACCTATTCTATACACCACACGAGAATTCTTCAAATACCTATGAGCAATATTATAATGATAACATTCTTTTAATTAATGTCTGGTAATGTAGCTACATATGAAATGGGTGGGGCTAGTACGTGGTTAGATAAATGCATGGAGTAAATTCAGTTATGGGTATGGCTAATTAATACAGGCTGAGTACACACATTAAAAATGCAGTGCTAAAGTACTACAGAGGAGTTTAGCTGTATAAAATGGGCGTGGCTGCACCAGCTATAAACAAATAATTCTATCTATATAACATACTTGACTCTAGTCTTCTCTGTGCACCATATCCCTCCTACAGTACACTCCTTATAGGACTCCAATATAGGTTCCTCATGATATATAGTCACGGACTCTGTTGACTCCACCCACTTGGACACATTGCAACTATAGTGGAGTATATACAGAGGATAGTCATGGTCATACAATACAGTACTGATCCATACAAACAGTATATCTACTGCTATTCTAACATTTTATCATTCGCTTTAATGGCAGCACAAAATAAGAGAAGTAGGAGAAAAGCCTTAGAATAAATGGTTGCTTCCATGCTGCTGGGGTCAACTATAAACTACTGTATTAATAAACATGTAACTGAGTTGGCTATATATATATATACCCACTCCATTTAAGCTCCTGAATATATTTATTTTATAAATGGTTACTCTTGAATATTGGTAGCAGAATCTCCTGATAGTAGTCTACCTCATGAATACACTATGGATCATGTTGATACCAAATATATACTGAAGGCGGAAACTAACCTTTTTCCAAGTCCTCTTCTTTCTTCTTCATTTAATAGGTCGGTTGGTACTGCACAAGGTACTGTAATAGCCATATCATGGCTGGAGAATTCATCAATTCAATCTAACTCAACTACTGGCCTTTTTTTCGATTACACGTGACCCGTGAATTTTAATTGGTCTGTTGTAGACTAGTGTTTACAATTATTTTTTTTTTGGCGCGGTTTAATAAATTAACGCGGGAATCAATTTTTCGTGGCGGGCCCGGCTAGTAATAATATTTTTGGGGTGCAAGAAAGATGTCAGCCATGGACTCTGAAAATGAGTTGAGAGAACTGCAGAGGGAATACCTTGATTTCCTGGACGACGATGTATGAATCATGTTGTGTGTTTACTTATCTGCCTTCTTTATTTTAAATGTAACGCTGTTATTCTCATGGTACAGGGAACAAACGATGACGTGTATAAGGAGAAGGTATTGGAAATGATAAGAGAACACAAGACCAGACTAATCGTTAACATTAACGACCTGAGACAACGGAACTTCAAGAGAGCTAACAAGTAAATATGACAATTTCAAACTAATGGATTGACGCCATTTTGTGGGCGTGGCCTCTTGCTACATTTTTAGTTAAATACATAGCACTGTTTTTTTGTTTGTTTTAGGCTTTTAACAAAGTCTCAGGATGAAATCGTTGCCTTTCAGGTATAGCAGTTATAAACTGTTATTGGATGACCAATCAGATTCCTCTATTTGTTTTCCCTCTAGCGGGCTCTAAGGGAGTACATTATGACAGTTGACGCTACGTATGGTAAACAGTTTGATGACTTTAATGTTGGGTTCGAAGGGAGTTTTGGTTCCAAACATGTCACCCCACGATCACTGTCAGCTCGTTATCTAGGAAACATGGTCTGCCTAGAGGGAATTGTCACTAAATGTAAGCGAAGGGGGTGTGGCTCAAATAATCAGTATTGCTAAGGAGGTGTGGCTGGATTACCTGTATAATAGCTATGGGTATTGAAAAAACAGTAGGAAAAGTGTGCTTGTTTATTAATATTATCTAGAATGTGGTTATAAAAGGACTGCATTGTACAGTGTATAGCCAATCTATGTTTGTAGTGTTACATTATAAAATGTTCCAAATGTCCTCTCGAATAGGCTCTTTGATATGTCCGAAGGTTATAAAGAGTGTCCATTACTGTCCAGCTACAAAGAAGACTATTGAAAGGAAGTATACCGACTTGACATCCCTGGAACCATTCCCTAGTAGTGGCGTATACCCAACTAAAGTAAATAAAATAAACAGATTCGATTAATCTACATGTATATAAACTGTTGCTGAAGAACCTTATGGTTTATCCTTGAGCGTAGTATATTCATTAACATTACGCCATTTTACTGAGTCAGATCCAATGGATGCTAATAAATTTACATGTATATAATATAGCCTTTACTGGAGAAGTTTATGGCCTTCAACATAGCATTAATTCACTGTAACAGTATTCAATTTTTCTGAGGTAAAGTTTCTTAACAAGTAAACATGCTCTTCTTTAATTAATAATTATATACATCTGTAAAAGGCTTTATTTATTCGTCACTTAGTGTTCAAACCCATTTGATTTTCCTTTCAATGTATCCCTTTATATTAGGATGAAGAAGGGAATCCATTAGAGACAGAATATGGGCTCTCCTCTTACCGTGACCACCAGTCTATTAGTGTTCAGGAGATGCCAGAGAAGGCACCTGCTGGTCAATTACCACGATCAATCGACATTATACTGGACGGAGACTTGGTAGACAGCTGTAAACCTGGAGATAGGATACAGGTATTGGAGATAAGCTAACCACACCCTTTAATTATTTAAAAAAAAAATTATATGATTTAATTAACCACATTTTTATATACTCTACATATGTACAAGACCTTTATTTTATGACCACACCCCCTAATTATTTTCATTAGGTTATAGGAACCTACCGTTGCCTTCCCTCCAAAAAGCAGAACTTCACTGCTGGTACCTTCAAGACCATTATCATCGCTAACCACGTCCTTGTGATGAGTAAAGAGGTGGCACCCGTGTTCTCTGCTAAAGATGTGAGCAAGATAAAGAAGTTCTGTCGCAACTCAAGACATGTAAGTGGTGATAGCTGAAACTGTACGTATATCTAATAATTTTGCCCTTACCCCTTTCTATTTCCTTAGGATGTGTTTGAGGTGTTGGCTCATTCCCTTGCTCCTTCGATCCATGGCCATGAGTACATCAAGAAGGCCATCTTGTGTTTGTTACTGGGAGGGGTGGAGAAGGTACTGGACAATGGAACCAGACTCAGAGGGTAAATACACAACACAAACATGTACATGTAAATGTATAGTTGAAGAGATTGCTTTCTTTTCGGTGGTTGAAACACCAATAATTTTGATATTTTAAAAAAGTGTCATCTGCCAAAAAGGTTTATTACATTGTATTTACATGTACTGCGCCCCTATCTGTGTGTACTAGTGTTGTTTTAGTTAACTATAACTATACTAACTATAACTAACTAAAAATGAAATACGAAAGTAACATTGAAAGGAAGTGTAAAACTGATGCATACTATGTGCGACCTGCTAACAAATCATTGTACATTTCATATCCTATACAATGTATGACACAATCATGATAATTATGTACTCTATACATGTTACGGTCGGTGCACCAAGTGTCTAAACCATTTTCAAGGCCTCTCCCGCTATGAAATTTGAACCATTTTGTGATGTTTTTAACAGTTAATGCAACAATAAAACATCACTTTGTACAAAATTTTCAATCTTTCCATTAAAATTAATGATAAACATTTGGGATGTCTACGCGACCCCCTGGGACGTCTACGCGACCCCCTGGGACGTCTACGCGACCCCCTGGGACGTCGACGCGACCCCCTGGGACGTCGACGCGACCCCCTGGGACGTCGACGCGACCCCCTGG
>JAYJLX010046346.1:0-12706 GCA_036873525.1 Chalinula nematifera | reverse complement strand
TCTTCACTGGACCCTATAAAGATGGTACTGCTGACAACTCCTGGGACTATCGATATTTAGCAGGTTTACAATTTTTGCTAAAGCTTATTTTATTAATCTCTTTAGCAGTACAGGCTATTTCCATTAAAATATCACTTCCTATAAATGTAGGTTTATGTGGCATTTCAATTATTGTTCTACTAGTATTCCGGCCTTACAAAAGAAATATTCATTCGTTTACTGAAGTGCTTGCTATGATTTTTTTAGTGATATACGCCATTCCTAGTTTATATGTTGTATACCGGTATGTGGCAGATGCTCATTACTTGTTTAGTAGTGAGCGTGTCTCAATTCAATGGATACGAATAATGATCTACTCCATGTATGTAACCGTTTATCCTATCTGTATCTATTGCCTTCTTGAGTTGGTGGTGAAGTTGAAGTATTGTCTACTCCACCTTCGCTCCCTACGACCAGTAGTGATTAACCTTCAAGACCCCACCCAGACACATGATAATGATTATTATCCTAATGATGATGATGATGATGATGGTGGATTGTTTGCTGACCGTTTGATTAATCCTAGAAACTATGATATGAATAATCATGCGACTCAACCTCTGCTAGGCTAAACAATGTGCATACAGCCTTTATTTACTATTACACTGAGTTTGCTATTATTGTCAATGCTATTATTATTATTGTTAATGCTATTATTATAACTGTTAGTATAATTATTAATATTGCTATTGTTAATGCTATTATTATTTGTTATAATGCATGCTATTATGATTATTAATGTAGCAATAAACTGGAGCAAGCCTTCACAAAACACCTAACATAGCACTGACCGGCCATAGTGTCTTCTTACATAATGCATGAGCAGATATTTCAGTATTTATTTAGGCTAACGCAAGCTGAAGAAATACAATCATGGAAGTCTGGTAACCTAATTAAAAATGTAATCATCACTGCGCGCATGATGTGGCATGTTATTGATGAAGATTCTATTTTTATACAGTATCATATACTGTTCTTTGCACTATTTCAAAAATTTGAACATCACTAATTCAGGATCACACTGAATACAGTTTAGATAATCAGGCTGTGTTCTCATTGGATGTGCATGTGTTCATCTTAGTGCTCATCAAGGAAGGCACTGCCTCAAAGTCAACAGCAATTGAGACTTTGAATGACAGGCCTGTCTTTTACACTAATGTCCTGACCTCATGACCTATAATATAATTGACAAAAGATCACATGCTATATGCATTGATTTTACGAAATGTAACATGACCATTATTCCGTAATCTGAACGGTCGACCTCCACATATACTTACCTACCTACCACAGAAACTACTAGTGTGGGGTTCGGCCCAAATAACGATTCTATTTATTTAATAAATAAAATTACGAATAAACAAAAATTAATTGGATAGCTGATACAATGTGGGGTCATCAGCTCAGTGCAAGATTTTCGTAGTATGCATGTGGGTCATTGTGTGGTCAGAAATTCAAAGAGTTTTTTACAAAGAGGTTTCCTTTTAGGAAAAAGATTTTTCCTGAAATCAGTGGTTATACATGTATGAACCTCTATTAAAGGACCTACCTCAACATTAAGGATCAATTACCAACATTATGACTGAGGCAGTGCTGAACAAAAAAAAAGTGACATTAACTGATTAATTCTGGCATTTAATTAATTAATTAATCAATTAATTAGCTAAAAATAACAATACCCCAGCTCCACTAAAAAAGTAGTTTCACAAACCGGCCTTAAGAGGCTGGCTTGCAAGACTATAAAGAAAGGGGGAGGGGCTGGAAATACTATAATAATTTTGAAATTATAAGTCAAGTTATGTTCTGTTATTTTTTAGCTTATTGTTCTATATTCTGATCACTAGCTGAATTACAATGGCAACATGCAGTTTTATGATCAGCATCTGCATACAAAGTGATCCCAAAGTCTTACCGGGCAATGGATAGTCTGGTCTCCTCACGTATATCAGTGTACATATATTACTCCTTGTGTACATGCATGTACATAAACCACTCCTTGTGTACATATATCCCTCTTTGTCTTATCAGTATTCTGTGCACATATCAATATTGGAACTTTCAAGTATATGATAAAGGACACTTCGGGACCCTATACTTTGTCCTTTATCAAGAGGTTGGTTGGCCTTTACTTGAGGTCAAAATCTATTAGACAAGTCTATATTGAGGATACTGATGAGTGTCCTTTGTTGAGAGGTTTATTATACTATATGTCCCTACCTCGAAGGGTTCACTATGGGATGTTTATCACTACAGTCACACTCTCTTGTATTGTCTACACTAGTGGATATATTTCAGATGTAGATCAATGTAGTAACTGTTTGATTAGGTATCTGTAGTAGCTGAATATTATTATTGGATGAAAAACATGTATATAATGATGTACTGAGAAATATATGTATGTGTGTAATAAAACATGTTACAGCTAGCACTTCATGCTAAGTGCATGATTGACTGGTCTGAAGATTGAGATATCCTATATAAGCATGTATTATCAAAACTGATCAGTTATTACTTATGCTTATCATGAATAACACCAACTGTTTATCTTAACTTGGGTCAGGCAATGCATGCATGTGACATGTTTTGCCAAAATGTAAAACTTCTAAAAAAACAGTTGATACATGTTATTCACTCATTTGCAACCTCAATCAAGCATAAAGTATTAATGGTGATGCTATCATTTCCAGCTCTAGTCTTCTTGCTCCTTACCTCCAGCAGTTTACGGTATCCAGTTGAATCCAGCAGGGTGAATGTGATACATGTTAACATAGCCAATGGTACTGATAACAGTTCCTGTCTAATGGGGGATAACCCTTGTGCTACCATCAACAAGGCTCTGGAAGGATTCAATATAACCAATGTCACTTTTACTGTGATATATATCAGTCCTGGTAACTACACACTGGAACACGGAGAGGTCAACCATATTGATGGTAAGGATTACGTAGCCATTATTGGAAGTGATGAGACACAAACAATAATCAACTGTGAACCATTAGCTGGTCTATACATATCTAATACCGCTAATGTAACAATAAAATATATTTTGTTTAATGGCTGTAAATATCACAAAACTCTGTTTCCACTCGATTACCAGTTTCAAACCTCTGCTGCAATACGTTTAAGTAGGTGCAATATTGTCTCCTTTGACTATGTTACAATACAGCATACCAAAGGAGCAGCTGGTTTACTTCTTCAACATATGTACATAAAACCCCCTCTAAATCAGCAGCCATTTGTCAGGCAGCTGGCACCAGTTACAATTTCTAACAGCTTGATAACTGGTGGGTATGGTGAGTTGAAAATGCTGATGTCAGCACATGCTTTCATCGTTGGTGGAGGTATTGTAGTAGTAGATTTTGAATATGATGACAATGATGATAACAGCATTGGTATGGCAATCACAAATTCCACGATAATCAATAATTACTATATTGTTATACCCTATAAGGATCCGAATAGTGGTAACTATTACAAGCCATGTATATCTCTCTCTGGTGGAGCAGCATTGACATTCATTAATGTGAACAGTAAAGTATTTGTTGATTCCTGTTGGATTGCAAATAACTCAAAGGGACTTTTTATCTATTTAAATGAATATATCAGTACTGTGGACTACACTATTGCTAATACAGTTTTTGAAAATGTAGGAGATGCATATAGCAATTATCACAGTCTAGTATATGGTGATATTAACAGTTATATATCTATAACAGTTGAGAATGTTGTAATGACCGAAAGCCTATATACTGAAGGGAACACGGACATAACTATATTCAATAATGCTGATTACAACCCTAAATTTAGTGTCAAGGGAACTGCTCTACCAATCTGCTCACCGTATCATGATACAACATTGAAACTGGGTACATGTATGGATGAGGATCCATCTACCTGTCCAGTATCTTATTCTATTTGCCATGGAGGTAATTGCTCATGTTATGATAATCACAATGGTACATTGTGTGGTCAGTGTATTGAAGGTCACAGTGTAGCTATAAACTCACCTTACTTGTCTTGTGTTCCTTGTAATGATACAATGACAGTTATCAAAGGATGGGGTCTATTAATAGCCTTAGAGTTTATACCAGTAACAGTTATGGTAGCTGTTATAGCTCTACTGAATGTCAACCTTAATCAAGGATCTCTCATGGCATATATCTTCCTTTGTCAAATAATGACCATACCTTTCCCATCAGTAAGTTATCCATCATGGTTTGTTATTGGTTATAATTATAATTATCGAATAATTAATTTTGCCCTACTTCCTTTTACTATTTGGAATTTAGGTTTCATTAATTATCCATCATGTAATCTGAATGATTCATCCAACCATTGTAACAGTATGTCAATATGTATTTCAACCAATACCACCCCATTAGGAGCTATTGTATTCTGGTATATGTAATAGGTTTTTACCCCTTCCTTCTGTTAGCTCTGTCATATGCTTGTATCATCATGTATGATAATGGTTATAGATGTGTTGTGTGTGTTATTAGACCAATTCATCGTTTATTGGCTCGTTTTTGGAGATTGTTTAACATTCAACCCTCTTTAACCCACACTATAGCCTCAGTGTATACCTTGTGTTTCACACAGCTAGCAGCAACATCTATAAAACTCTTAACTCCATCATATACTAATGAACTGGTATTTTTCTATGATGGTTCAGTGAGGTATTTCCATGGTTGGCATGGTGCTGCTGGTACTCTAGCACTGATAGTGTTAATAGTATTCATTATTGTACCAACTGTTTATCTCTCTGTGTATCCTTTCAAGTGCTTCCAAATATGCTTCAACAAATTAAAATTCAAGAAGGATCTGTTAGTATCAGTGACTGATGTCTTCACTGGACCCTATAAAGATGGTACTGCTGACAACTCCTGGGACTATCGATATTTAGCAGGTTTACGATTTCTACTAAAATTTCTCCTCCTGAGCATGTTGGCATTGCCTTCAGCATTTAGTTTTGCTTCACTTCCTATAAACATAGGTCTGTGTGGTATCTCTATCATTGTTCTACTCATATTCCGTCCTTTTAAAAGAAATATTCATACATTTGCAGAAGTACTGGTTTTTATTTGCTTAGTGGCTTACGCCAGTATTGGTGTGTACAACTTGTCTCTAGCTAAGGACTTCAGTACACTGCATATACAACATAAAGTACTAAAGGATATGATCTATTCCATGTATGTGATCATGATTCCTGTCTGTATCTATTGTCTCGTTTGGTTGCTGATGAAGTTAAAGTATTGTCTACTCCACCTTCCCTCACTACGACCAGTAGCAGTTAACGTTCAAGACCCAATCCAAGCACATGGTGATGATTACTATCCTAATGATGATGATGATGATGATGGTGGTGGATTGTTTGCTGATCGTTTGGTTAATCCTAGAGACTATAATTATGTGCCTCAACCTCTGCTGGGCTAATAATGATTATGCTCACATTAGCTTTTTTTCCATTAAAGTTTGCTATTTTTGTTAACGCTATAATTACTGTTATTGTTATTATTATGTTTATTGCAGTATCGTCAATTATGGTATTATTTCTACTATTGTTGTTAATGATTGATTATAGCCACACGTACTTATTCTTTATCAAATAAAATTTGCATAATTATTTGCTAAGTCATAATAATGTGTGGTCATCAGCTAAA
Source organism: Chalinula nematifera (assembly GCA_036873525.1). Classification (NCBI taxonomy): domain Eukaryota; kingdom Metazoa; phylum Porifera; class Demospongiae; order Haplosclerida; family Chalinidae; genus Chalinula; species Chalinula nematifera. The sequence goes on along the minus strand of JAYJLX010046346.1, from coordinate 7,007 downwards.
AGATTGTCATAGTTAAGTGGGTGCACATGTTAAAAACAGCATTATATAGTTTCTCAATTGGAAATACAGTGGAACCTAGCTCTTCATTGTGGACACCATTGGGCCATCAGCAAAAGTGTCCTGATTACAGGTGTCCTATTTTAGAAGTAGTTTAGTATGGCAAAGTGCTTCTTGGGAACTCAGACAGTGTCCTCATTATAGAGGTGTCCCTTTACACTAATATCCCAGCCTCTTTATGCACATGTCTATATGTATCACATGCACATCATTTATGCATAATTATACAAGTATACAGTCAATGGGATACTCTCAATTGCCAGTGTACATACATATAATTATGGTTAAGCTTCTAAAAGGGGAGGGGCGAGAAACACTACATAAAATCTACTTTTTTTGAAAAAAAAAAAATTAATTTTATTATAAAACTAATGCATGTAGAGTCTAGGTAGGGTTTGTCATGTCTGCCGCTCTATTTCTATCACAGCCACCAGTGCCAGCCCTGTAGTGCTAGACACTACCACCGACACTTGTCTGTTGTCCTGATAATCTGCTGTTTACAAAACTATATACAGTGAAACCTCCGAATAAAGGACACTTTGGGACCCTATATAAATTAAAGTGCTTTGTCCTTTGTAGAGAGGTTGTTCTCTCTTCGGAGGTCAAAATGTATTAGACAAGTCTATTTGGGACACTGACAAGTGTCCTTTGTTGAGAGGTTTATTATACTATGGCCTTTCCTCGGAGTGTCCACTATCGGAGGTTCTACTGTAATATTGATTAAATTATTATTATTTAATAACCATTTAATAACTTTAATATTACCTTATAACAAACTCCGCTGCATGAACAATAGAAGTAGCCAAGGGTGTGCAATAAAGGGCGTGGCATGAAACTCCATATTGGGACACAAATTATAGTGCCCTCCCTTACGATAGGAGCACATCCTACACGGAACACCTGGTTTAATGGCTACACGATCACCTAGATACGAGTAGTGGACGGGGCAACAGATAACAAAACAACTAATGTGAAGAATATTATACTATACTTACCAATACTGAGGTTGGACACGCCCTCTCCCAGTTCCACCACGACTCTGCTACTCTCATGACCCATTACCATTGGACTGGTAAGGATGAAGTCACCGATCCTTCCATGGGTCCAGTAATGGACGACCCACAGACCTCATCTGGAGTAGAACCTCTAATAATGAGAGATATAAGGAACTTCCTTATAAGGGAAGCCCTACTGGACGGTTTGTAATACAAAAAAAAACCATGGAAAACTCTACAAGTCCTCTTTCCAATGCCTAACTGGTATAGTGTACATGCACATACATAGGCAAACATAGGACTATTTAATACCATTAATCAGTAGACCTTAAATAGGAGTACATTACAATACATGTTATTATTCAATACATGTAAATAATTATCAGATGACAGAACAATTTTATTTGTGTAAATATATAGTTCCTTCAAAATTTGTAGGTTCAACTATTGCTACATGTATATATAGATTTAGAAATACATTTCCATTAGTATAATTATCGTATAAGTGTATGAAAATAACTATTGTTCCCAATGCCATACATTTATTCTCAACATCCTCATTCTCTTACATTCGTTCCCAATGCCCTCATTCCCATAAATTTATTCTCAAGATCCTCTTTCCCATACATTCATTCCCAATGTTCTGATTCCCAAACATCCATTCCCACTGTCGTCATTCCCATACATTCATTCCCTCCATACTAACATATATTCCTGTTGCTATAGCCGGCTGAGCTCCAGAGCACTCTATAGTCCTATCCGGTCTGCAGCCCATGGTCTCAATGATTCTATCTGCCATTACTCGATAGTCGCTGGTATTAGCATGAATAGTGTATGTGACTCCAAGTTTCTTAGCTATACTTCAAGACGACCACTGTCAATATCTACAAGCAAACAAACAATAGAATATCAGAGAATGCACATTGCATACCCGCTGACACCAAGCACAGCAAGCAGCCCAATCACCCAACCCCTCCTCTCTTTAGGGTATATAGTATAATACGTGTTGTGGGTTTGCTTAAACTCATCATAAACCACACCCACTTGTAATACAATGGAAAGATCTTATCATGTAGTAGCACAGTTGTATAAGCCTTTAAATTGTTACTATAGTGGAAACTGTCTATAACGGACACCTTTGGGACAGCCAATTTTGTCCTTAATAGAGAGGTGTCCTTAACTTAGAGGTTCAGTAATTCAACTTTGCAGAAGTAATAGGAGCCAAAGTTAACAAGGATGCTGGATATGGCCTGGAAATACCGTGCTGATTAACCAGATGGATACATTTTGCAAGCTCAGCGTTTTATTCAATCAATTACTATTATTTAAACCAAAAATAATTAATTGAAATTTGTGGGTGTGGTTTTGTCCGCCTTTATGCTTAAACAGGTCAATTTGCATGGCTGAAGCTACATGTACATTGGTGACTGCAACAATGTTCGTTGTACGGAATAGGGAGGTTCCGTTATCTGGAGGTTAGTTTCTATGTTAATGAACGGCCTTACGGCTGGGACATCTTAAACTGTTTGTAGTAGAGAGATACTCGTTATTTCAAGGTCCGTTTTAGAGAGATTCCATTGTTCTCACAGAATAATTCGAATGCACATGTATTGGTCCTGAAATACTATTTAAAAGGGCCATTTAAACAAGCTAGACCATACAACCCTTAACTTAGCGAATGAAAATTTGTATAATAGAGAGTAGTCTTTGGGCTATTATGTTAAATGGCAAAGAAAAAATTTGTCTTGTTTACAAAATACAAAAAGAAAAAATCCTCCATAATCGATTCATTCTACCCGCCTAACACAGATTTAACACACTCATAATATGCATACATAAAATAAATTATAGTACATGTATATGTACATGTACATGTATGTATATTATACTGTACATGCACTATGTTTAATGTTGACAAAAATAGGTTAATGTTGACAAATAGGTTAATTTGTTTCTAAAATAATTTGACTTCTTCTAAACTGGGAATGTCTCAAATAAATAATTACACAGAAATTACAAAATACAGCATTACACTGTGTGGTCAAACAAATATAGGAAAATACACATACATGTACTGTACATTGTACATGTAATTACAGGTCAACAAACCGAATAATTTTTTATGATCAATACAATTTGTTCTTTTGATTGAACTAAATAGGGTTTTTATAATACACTTTAAATTTGAGGTCAGTTACACGCGAAAGAATCTTAACTTAAAGGAAAATATAGCAACAAAAATGTGCCATTACTATGGAAACTTCAACTAAGGTCTCCGCCTCAGTATACATGTATATCTAACCATGGTAATGGATAAACAACACCAGCTCCTCCCACCCCAGCCCCACCCTCTTTTATAGAGCTAAATCATTATTCTGTTATTCCGGCCACCAACATAAATTCGATCACAATAGGTTTATTCAAGCGTTTCACTACATAAGCCTACACTAGCCCAAACACATAATCAATGCCCACATATCGTAATACATAGTCATATACATAATACATGTACAAAAACAGGCCACCTATATAAGTATAATAATAGGTTGGACATTTAAAAATTTGATTCCATTCAATGACATAATCAATCAAATCTATTATAGGCTCTGGGTTATATAGGGCATTCAAAACCATATGTGCTGCAGGTTTGCATAAAAACTTACCGTAAACCACACCCACTGCAAATTGCTATTGCTTTCTAAAAGCCCAGAAAAATAGCGACTAACTTATCTAAGCAATAATTCAAATGCACACACACACACAAAAAAAATGTTTTTGGTTGTTCTGCTTAAAAAAAATCGTACAAATTTCCAGACCTCTACTATAACAAAACAGGAAATACTTGAAAAATACCGATCGAACTGATAATAGTACAGTACTTGTATACTTGTATACTTTTATATATTATATATGATTTATAATGGGCATACCAAGCTGTGTAATTGGTTCACAATAATGAATATTACACAAAACACTCTGGAAATTTTTCTCAGCTAGTTGTCTCATCTAACTGTGTCAAAGATCACAAAATAAATTTTGCAATAAAAACTATTATTTCCAACAGGTACATGCCAGTAAGTAACCTGACAAAGGTTAAAACTTGTGAGATATAGAGAAATCTGAGGAAATCTATTTCCTCGTTGAACCATTATCAGACAATGGAATAGTTTATTTTTAACAAATTTATGTAAACAGTTCCTTTAAGAGTACAGTATATCGACTCAACTATTACTAAAATAAAGATTTCGGGAATAAAACGTTTTAATTAGTACAATTATTGTATTAGTAATTTTGAAGTTGAATATTCATTTCCAATGCCCAACATCCTCATTCTTATATATTAATTCCTATTCCTGACGTATTCATTCCCATAAATTCATTCTCAAGATCCTCGTTCCCATACATTCATTTTCAATGTCCTGATTCCCAAACACCCATTCCACATGTCCTCATTCCCATACATTCATTCCCTCCATACTAACATATATCCCTGTTGCTATAGCAGGCTGAGCTCCAGAGCACTCTATAGTCCTATCCGGTCTGCAGCCCATGGTCTCAATGATTCTATCCGCCATTACTCGACAGTCTCTGGTATTAGCATGAATAGTGTATGTGGCTCCAAGTTTCTTAGCTACTTCGAGACGACCAGTGTCAATATCTACAAGCAAACAAACAATAGAATATTAGAGAATACATACCCGCTGATACCAAACAGCCCAATCACCCAACCCCTCCTCTCTTTAGGGTTACCGGGTCAGAATCCTTGCACTAGCAGGTGCATTGAGCATGAGCAAGATCACATCGTAACAAACTAAAATAATTATTGTTTACAATCTCAGGCCACCACTGTGGGTATGGCCATTCAAAAATTGAAACTGAACTAACAGCGTTCTCTCTCTGGACTGAATTAAACTCAAATGTTGGCTCAGGTTTATATAGGGTATATAGTACCATACGTGTTGTGGGTTTGCTTAACTCATCATAAACCACACCCACTTGCAGTACAATGGAGAGATCTTATCAATAATGGTACAACAGTTGTAGTAGCACAATTGTATAAAGGCTGGTTCACACTACAAATGTAACAAAACGTAACGTTAACCACAACGGAAGTGAATACATGGGAAGAGTACGAATCGTTACCGTAACGTAATGAATAGAAAAAAATTCAATTCATTACGTCACGTTAATACTAACAATACTACTAATACGCCACGTTAATACTAACAATTTAAAGGCTTAAGCCTTTAAATTGTTAGTATTCACAGAATAACTCGAATACACATGTATTGGTCCTAGAACATTATTTAAAAGTGCCATTTAAACAAGCTAGACCACACAACCCTTAACTTTGTGAATGAAAATTTGTACATAGAGAGGGACAGATAAGTTATATTTTGTAATAATTTATATACTTGTTTGTTTGTTTGTTATTTTGGTTGATTTTTGATACCTGTTCTTTTCAGAACAATATTATATAGTATATGTCAACCAAAAACGTTTCTTTTAGTTCGTATATAGAGAGAACTCTTTGGGCTATTATGTTAAAATGGCAGAGAAAGAATTTGTCTCGTTTACAAAAATACAAAAAAAATCCTCCACAATCGATTCGTACATTGTATATGCACTACGTTTAATAATGTTGACAAATAGGTTAATTTGTTTCTAAAATAATTTGACTTCTCCTAAACTGGGAATGTCTGAAAGGATTAATTATACAGAAATCATGAACACAGCACTATACTATGTGTGGTCAAACAAATATAGGAAAATACACGTACATGTACTGTACATTGTACATGTAATTACAGGTCAACAATATACGTATGTTGTATCTGTAGAGTAGATGGATTAGATTATAAAATACTGAGATCATCACCTTTGAAAACCTGATTGTGCAAATAATTACCATCGTAAACAGGATATCATTAATGCACTAAATATACTAGGTGTCAAATATCAATGGACACATGTACATGTACATATACTGTATACAGTATGATAAATATGTATGCATGTACATATACTGTATATAGTATATGGTGAACATGTACATGTACTGTATTATAATGAATAATGGGTGAGGGTCGTGAGTCTATGAATATAATTGATCACGCACTCGCTCTCCCTCACTCTGGGATACAAGGGATAAAGTATTCAATCATTGACATGTTTACTGATGGGGTTAATATATGGGTAAATACAGTGAAATATTCAGTCTGGTTAGCACACACAATATTATATCCCTTTAGTAATAGTCTACATTAATTATCTCATTATGTGAACGTCTATGACAAAACCTGCATGGCCACTGTACTCTGATGTAAACAATAGAGTCGATCCCACTGACCAACAATTGCAAAACTATGGTTTTACAATGCATACACTGTATTATAGTGGTTTAATTGTCGAAAATAGTCACCATATGGCTAGACTAAGGCAATGATCCATGAATATGAATACATATTGAACATGCCATCATAACTAGACCAAGTGAACCACATCAATTAATTAATCATTTAAACCATGCACACTCTGTATTAATCGATACTAGGAAATGATTCTAATTAATGCACAGTTCCCATTGCTATACAATATTACATAGAAGTAAAGCTAAATACAAACCATATATTAATTATAATGTGTACACTGGATAATACATTACTTATTTCTTGCGTGGGCATAGCAGTGAGGGATACAGTACTTGACGAATGTGTTTGTATGTGTGTTTAGTTAGCAGATTAAAGGTGGGCATTAGTTACAGAAAGTACACTTTACACGTCTGGCGCAAATAGGTCCAGTAGTACCTGTGCTTCAAATTCGCTGTGCAGTTAGCTAGTAATGCTTCCTTGCTGCCATTTTGTCCCGTCTTCATCCGTCTCCTCGATCGTGAGTTAAGTTTGAAAATATGCTCTGGGCATTTGATTCAATCTCTGCGAGCTGTGCTTTTATGTA
>JAYJLX010046345.1:0-34264 GCA_036873525.1 Chalinula nematifera | reverse complement strand
ATGCATCATCTACAATAACTGTTTTAAATCTTATTGCCTACAAGATACCTAAAGAATCAGATGGTAATAATGATTACGAATTAGAAAGTGATACAGTACCAGGTGGAACTGCTGCAGCCTCTTTAATCTTTGATATATCTGAAGCAACCTTCAGTAAAGCAGAGAATAAGTGGGTAGCAACAGACGTTAAGCTACCAGGCATTACAGCAATACTGCATTACAATGGTACTGAATCTGATGCTAACTTTGGTACAGATCAAAGAGCAGCATACAGAACTGCTATTGTAAATACATTTGATAACACAGGTCTATTCACAGCGTCACTTGCTTCAGGATCCGCAGGAACTATTACTGTAGTTTCAGAAGCAACTCAAGCATACATAGTAAATGTATCAATTGAAGGTGGCGAACTAGTTGCTGGTGGTGTACCAGTCATATCAAGTTTTCCATTCACTGATCCAACAGAACAAGGATATCCTGCGTTCACAAACTCAGAGACATTATCAGAAGGTCAAGTAGCGATTATTCCACCATGCGTTCGCATAGTACATAATGATCCTTACATACCATTCTTTGATTTCGATACAGGTGATATAGAACTAGTTAGAGAAAAAGGTAATAACGATACATTAACGACTGAAGAATGGGTAGGTCTTATAAATGATGCTATCCAAGCTCAAGTTCCTGGACAGTGGAGTTATGATTATAATTCTGGTGATCCTCAGTGGACTTCAACTGCAGTTAAATATGATCGATCAGTAGATGGTGATACAGTTCCTTATCCAAATGATGATGGTACATATAACTTTCCTGCTCAGAGATTACATGGTTTATTTAGCTTCAATTACTACTGGTGCTACTAATACAATCACATTAACATCTGAGATAGAGACTGAAGGTGTATATCCTGATTTAACATTAGGATCTCATATGGCAATACGATTAAATAATAATACTGTCTATCTATTCTATATCGGTGATCAAACAAATGCTAACGTTGCTGAATATCTACAAGGTGAGATTGAAAGAAGAATACCTGAGCTACAAGTTCTTGTTGCTAATGGTGATATAACAATTCAACCTTCTGTGATCGGATTAAATACTGTATTCGTTGAAGAACGATTGATAAATACAGAAGCTGATATAGTAAGATTTAGAGAACTATTAAATCCTAACGCATTCATGCAAGACTCAGAGAACCCACAAGTAATTGGCACGTTGCCTGATGATGTACTGACACCAGATGGTCTCGGTCCATTCCCATCAGCAGCCGGTCCTATAATCAGTGGAACACCTACTACAACATTCGATCTTGTAAGAACATGGCCTGAAGATCAAGTTAATTTCTCAGTGGAATTTCCTATCTTTGCATCTGGTCGTGCTCATAGAGACGGAACAAATACTAATTATGTATTAGCTGGAGACTTAGGATACACAGTACCTAACTTTACAGGTGGTACAGAGAATTATGTATCGTTTGTAGAAAGAACACAGATGGGTATGACACCTGAGTTTACAACGGAAAGCGTTAAATCATTAGCATTATGGACAGATGGTGGATCTGTAGTAGATCTATCAGGAAACCTAAGATACAATGTACTTGAGTTAGATCTATCAGTAGCAAATAATCCAGGTCAACGAGTTGACTTAGAACAATCACCACAATATACTAACACTCATTATATATCGGAGGACTACAAAATGGATACAAGACTTACAGGTCGTTTCCTTAATTGGAGATTATCCGATGAAGCATTAATGAACTCAACGAGTCTCAATGGAAAGACTTTCCAACCAGATTCAGATTGGCGTGTTAGTGGAATGCAGTGGAAGATTAGTTCAGCAGGAAGGAGATAAGATATGGCTACATGGTTAGTCCCACATATAACGCAAACCGCGTTAGATACTGCAAATGAAACTCCTACTGGTATTAGTACTGGAGATATTGTATATAACCAGACTACCGGTGAAGTGTTCATTGCGTCACCTGTTGACTTCACTAATCTTTCAGCAGGTAATACATATAAATCAGTAGGTCCATTTGAAATCACAGATGGATCTATCGATCTTTCAAGCTTAGAAGATGGGGACGGTAATGAAGTCCTCATCACCGACGCAGATGGTAACGTGTCACTACTATCAGTTCCAACTGGTACAATAGTAGCACGTGACAGCAGCGGTAATATTACAGCTCAATCTCTACAAGACTCAATGATAGATGATGATACTATCTCTCATGCTAAACTAGTAGAGATTAAACCTGGTCAAGTACTAGGTGCTTTAGAAAACGATGATATAGCTAACAATGATGTTCCTGTTGGAGCAGTTAATATATCAGACATAAGAGGAGCTAGTGTTACATCGAGTGATACAGCTCCATCAGATCCTGAAGAGAATGACTTATGGTTCTACGCAGGTGAAGAGGACGGAGACAACGCTAGATTATATATTTACCAAGATAGCGTATGGGTTGATGCATCTCCTGGGATAACAAATACAAACGCAGGTGCTACAGGTCCAGCAGGACCAGCAGGTAAAAGTGTTGAGTCTGTTATCGTACAAGAAAGAGATCCAGATCAACCAATCGTAATACAGTTTTATGATGATGCAACTACACAAGACAGCACTACATTCATAAGCCAAGTAACACTTCAACTTAGTGAACTTGCTGTAGGCAATGTGCCTGCTGCTCCAGATAACGGTGACTCAGATACAGATTATGTGTTGCAAGTCCCATCAAGTGGAGATCCAGAGTGGGTTGAATCATCAGGCGGTGGTGGTTCTGTAAATTTCCTAAGAGATAACGGATCATATACGTTAGTCTCTGGAGATATTATGAACGCACCAAAGACTATATCTTTGACAGATCTTGGTATTACAGGTTCTGGTATTCAGATTTCTAATGCTCATACATTATCATACAATGGTTTGATGATGCAAGCAGGATCTGATTATAACTATACCACAACATCTATAACTATACCTGGCGCAGTAATGATGGTGCTAACCGCTGGTGGCGCATTCAACTTAATTAATTTTAGAGCAACCATATCGTAGGAGGTGGTTAAATGTCCTTTACACAAACCGTAGAAAATTTAAGTTCGAGCGGTATCGAAGATAAAATTGACAGCAGTGACTTTAGCGATAACGGTATTCCGAAAGCCAAAGTTGATGGTGTCGCATATACAATTCCGGTTACAGCTTCTAGTGGAGATGTCACTGTAACATTAACAGATGATCAGTCAACACCAGTAACAGATGCAGTAACATTTAAAGCTGGTGCTAACATAACACTTACGTTAGGTGGTTCTAACTCTGATGAGATTACTATCGCTGGTGCAAACTTTGCAGACGTTAAAGTATATGACTCAACAACTAATCGTAATGCTGCATCAAATGTGCAATGGCACACAGGTGATGTAGCTATCGTAGATGATGGAACTGACGTTACTTCATATTACTTTAGTAGTGCTGATCAATCTTCTGCAGCAGCTACAGCTGATTCTGATTGGGATACACTACATTCTCCTGTTGATGAGTTAACAGGTGCAGAGATAATTGGTGATATTAACTCAGCAGCTAGTGGAACTATTAATGCTAATAGACTAGACGCAACTGTTATAGTATCTGGTGATAACTTAAGTGAACTAAACGATGTTGCATCATACTCATCAATTGCTGAAGATCATATCTTACTTAGAAACTCATCAGGTAGCTGGGCTAACAAACTAGCTCCATTTCCAACTGATGCTCCATCTACACCAGATAGTGGAACTGAAACTTATGTTGTACAAATCAACTCTTCAGGCGATCTAACTTATGTAGCAGAGTCAAGTTCTGCAGTAGATGTAGTTTCAAACGTAGCAACAAATACTATCTTAGGTCGTAATGACACTGGATCAGGTGACTCAGAAGAGCTAACACCTGCAGAAGTCAGAACAATGTTGAACGTAGCAGATGGTGCTACTGCTAACTCAGCTGGAACAGGTATCACAATTACGTCTGGCGCTATCGCAGTTACAAATCCATTTGAAGCTGCTGATGAAACTAAACTAGATGCTATACCTTCAATACCTGCAAATGCTTCAGAAGCTAAGACATATACTCTTAATGTTCCTACTTCTGGATCAGCTACATGGTCTGAAAGTGTAGGTGTTACAGTTGACGTAGTTTCTAACGTAGCTACAGATACAATATTAGGTCGAACATCAACTGGATCTGGCGACTCAGAAGAGTTGACAGCTGCTCAAGTTAGAACTCTACTTAACGTAGAAGATGATGCTGCAGCTGACCAAACCGGTGCAGAGATGATAACTGCTATTAACGCAGAAACTTCTGGAACGATCAACTCTGCAAGACTAGACTTAGCAGCTCCGGTAGAGTACATCCAAGACGATGCACCAACTGGAACAATCGAAGTAGGTTCATTGTGGTTCTACACAGGTGGCGACGAGAATGATGGAGATGAAACTCCAAGACTATTTGTACGCTACGAAGATGAAGATGATACAGCCGCATGGATTGCTGCTACGCCTTCACCAGAACTACCTAACGCTCCAGCTGTTGACGATGATGATGACAAAGAGTATGTACTTAAAGTAGCTACAGATGACGGCGCAGTCACATGGGAAGAATCCACAAGTGCTGCTGCATCAATCGATAAAGAAAGTGGTATTGCTACTGTAGCAGCTGCTGACTTTGATGGTTCATCTGACGAAGGTCAATTTGCTATAACAAGATTTGGAACTGTGTCAGGATCATCTGCTCCAGTTAAACAGTTAACTAAAGTAGAGACTCATCATATCCTAACCTACAATGGTTTGGTTCTTATTGAAGGTCTAGACTATGATGTTAACTACACATCAAATCTTATAACACTCAAATCTGATGCGGTAGATGCGCTAGAAGCCGATGCTCAATTGGTACTAACAAATACAATAGCTGCATAAGGAGTTTAATATGTCATTCTCAAAATTAATAGATGACGTAAAAGAAATCGAGGTTACAGAATTAGATGGAATTACGTCTAATCCCTCAAGTGCTATGAATGTACAAGCAAACACCGACGGCAGCTTCTCATTAGTTGCCGGAGGTGGTGGTGGAAGCAGTGGATTTGCTAGCCCTAGTGGTGGTACATTTCAAATGTCTGATACTACAAATGCAGATTTAGGTTCTGGCTTTGAAACTTTATCGCTGGTCGCAGATAGTAGTGATGACACTACTTTCTACATAGCTGGTGGTGTTGAGTATAGAAGTTATGGAAACTCATCTAATAGAGGGTTATATATGACCAATCCAACTGGTATTTTAAATGGTCATTTGGATCTCTTTACCGGTGGTCTACCTGCAGTCTCGTCTCAAGCTTCTCCAGCGTTTAGAACTACAATGGTATGGAATAATACTACTAACGGATTCGTTGGTTTTCCAGTTCAAAGCACATTTCATGGTAACGCAACTAATACATTCATGGCATGGGGAGCCAATGGCACTTCATTCACTCCATCTGGAAAGCTTACTAACTATATACTTAGTACTTCTTTATCAGGATCTTTAAGTAACATTAACGTCGGATTGTTACACGGTGGAACTATTAGTGGAACAATCACAGTCGATGCAGGTCAAACTGTAGCAATTGGTTTACAGACTACTAATTCAAATGGTAACCGATCAAGACTTTTCGCAAACAAACTATCATAGGAGGATAACATGAGTTTATCTACATATATACAAGATAACTATCCTTCTCCTAGTGATGGCGATGAGTTCATATATGGTGGAGTTAAGTATGTTTATGATGCTACACCAGGATTATGGACAGGTTCAATAGCTGATGCTGATGCTGTACAAGATATTCCAACAGGTGAAGAACCAGAGAATCCTCTTGAAGGAGATCTATGGTTCGATCCATCTGATAAGAAGTTAAAGGTACGAGACGATGACGAGTGGGTTGAGGCTAATCCTCAGCCTACCGCTGAAGATCTAGGTATTGTGCAAGCTGTAGCTGTAGAAAATGGTGGTACAGTTGTACTAATGGAAGCTGGAGTTCTAAACTTTGGTGATGGTCTTACAGCTTCTATGGAAGATTCAACTACTGTTTCTATTGTAGCAGATCTACCTGTACCTCCCGCACAGACTGAATCAGTTACTAACTACACATTAGAAATTGATACTAGTGGTAATCCTTCATGGCAAACAGTTGCTGAAGCTATCGAAGATGAAAGCATAGCGTTGAATGATCTTGACGGAGTATCTGCCCCTTCAGATACCCCAGCTGATGAGATCCTAGCTTCTAATGGATCTGGTTGGGAACCTAAGACTATGGATGAGTTAGGTATTCCTAGCGATTCTGAAGTTGCTGCTATCAAATCAACAGCTGATACTGCTGCCGCTGATATAGCTGCATTAGAACTAAACGATTTAACTGATGTCTCAGGATCTCCTTCTAACGGAGACTATCTAGCTTACAATAACTCAACATCGATGTGGGAACCAACAACGGCTCCTGTACCAGACTCAAATGATAACGCTGTGTCTGTATCTGATGGTGGTAAAACTATAAATGTAGGTGATACATCAACTCAAATCCCTGTGATTACAGCTGCTTCATTAAGTGGTTCAAATCTAGGTCTAACGACTAACGGGTCTGCTGCTGATTTATCAGTTGATCTTAGTAGTCTTGCTGACTCTACATTTAATCTCACTGTCAATGATGAAGACAACATAACTGAATTTGAGTTTGATGAAGATGATTTCAATGTTTCAGTATCAGGTGGTAAAGCTACTATATCAGGTATCGATCCTAATCTTGTCTCTACAATTGCTGTGAGAGATGATGGTGCAACTATTAATAATGTAGCTGAGACAATTGATTTTACTGGAGACGGTGTAACTGTTTCTTCTAGTGGTCCAGCAAAAGTTACTGTTAATATACCTGGCGGAAGCGGTGGTGGAACTGGAACTTCTCCAGCTCTACAGCAAACTGCATTTGATAAATCATCTGAGCGAGCTGACAAGACACAGTTCCATCTTAATGGTGGTACTAAAGGTGGTAAGTTCAGAGTGATGGTTAAGAACAATAACGCATCAAGCTCACGTAATATTAAGTACCAGTTTACAGGTGATGATACAGCTGCTGATAAGAATATATCTGCTGGTGTTACTCATGCGGATCGTCCAGGTCTATGGGATAGTGATGATGAAAGGTTTATCTTCTATCCATCAGGATCTAATGGACAGATCAATTGGGAACATAATACATTTATGGGATTGCCTGCAAGAAACGTAATGCAAATGGATCTTGATGTACCTGCTAATGGTCGTATATCTTTTACAACATCAAATGGTACTGACATGATCTGGAGCTATGCTTCAATCGGTGGATTCGCAGAAGCCTTTGAAGATGGTGGCGGTGGAGGAGATGATCCAGAACCGGATGCAGATCCAGGTCCTAACTTTGCTAATGGTCCTGAAGTTGCTAACTACCATGGTCCATACTTTATTGAAAAAGGTATTGGTCATTACAATATGACATGGGCTTTAGCATCTGGTAACGATATCAGATTCGATAAGATCATGGGTGGTAACGGTCTGAATGCTCAGACAGTTCCAACAACTGGTAACGATTTCTATCAGATCTCGAAGACAAGTGAGAACATTGGTCTTTGGGTTGTAGCTTATCAAGGAGTTACTAGTGGCGTTAACGATAATAACTCTATTGGATGGGGCGTTGTATTACCAGGATCTTCTGGTGATTCAGATGCACAAGACGATATAGATAAGATCAATCAGTATATCAATAACAATACTGCATTGACTAATTCTAATTCGCTTGTATTCTCAAAGAGCTCTGGCGGTACTGATACTGTTGAGACGCTGGCGATAACAAGTCCTAACTGGACGAACGCTGGTGTTAATGCAATCGGTCCAAACTTAGGTGCATGGGCTGATGCTCAAGCATACACATCATGGACAGGTGCAAGAGATTGGCATAGTGCTACAAGCTGTTACTTCAATCTACCAGGTTCTGGTGGGCAAGTGGCTGAGCTACGTCGTGGTCAATTAAGAGCTACACGTCAATCGCCTTCTAACATTACAGCTAGAGCATACATATACGAAGTACTGTTTAGAGTATATACACCATCATAGGAGGTCTGAATGCCAGTCAATCAACCGCCTATATCAGAAGATGTTATACAATCTTCATGGCAATATGAGGTCACAAGTTTAATTAACGAACTTGAATCAATCTTACAGAGAAACAGGGCTACAAGAGGCCCTGATTTCCCAACAGCTCCAGAACTAGGAGCAGAACACTTTGATACAGACGACAATAAGTGGTATAAATATGACACCACTGAAGGTTGGATAGAAATAGGAGAGAAATCGTAATGGCAATTACATTACCTACAGGTACACCTTCAGAGGGTGATACCTTCAGCCATGGTGGCTTTGAATACGTATGGCGAGGAGATAGATGGGATAGCGCAGGATTTATAGGCTTAGACCCTGGAGCAGGACAACTTGAGTTCTTAGCGTCATATGCAAATATGCCGGCTACACTTCCTGCATTCAGTGGTAACACATCGTTCCACGCAAGAAACCCTTGGAAAGGTACCGGTGCTGGTACAGCTACGTCTGCAACAGACGGTTGGATCGAACTACGATCAGGTACTCAATCATCAGGCGGGACAAGTACTCTAGCATTGTCTAACAATGGTGGTATATTATTCCCTGAAAATCTAATTGAATACTTAGGAACTGCTACAAACATCAGTGATATCGATAGTAACGATGCAGCTAACGTTTTGATTGGTGATACATACTACAGATGTTCTTGGTCAAGCACATC
Source organism: Chalinula nematifera (assembly GCA_036873525.1). Lineage (NCBI taxonomy): Eukaryota > Metazoa > Porifera > Demospongiae > Haplosclerida > Chalinidae > Chalinula > Chalinula nematifera. The sequence continues at coordinate 25,416 of JAYJLX010046345.1, read as the reverse complement.
ACCAGGCTCTTTTTCAAAGCAGTTTGGATCTAATGCTAACCAAGGTTTAGTAAACCAAATTGGTCTAACTAACTATGCAAACATAGATGACTTTACTGATTGGACTTCTGTAATTGGATTTGAATTTAAAGTTCCATCAGGTAACACTGCAGGTGCAGCAGCTGGTTCTACAATAAGAATAAGACGTATTGACACTGTACAAGCTACACAGCAGCTTTCAGGTATATCTGGTGTTTCAGGAACTATAACAAACAACTACTATATGTTCCGTTGGGAGCATTTCTCAGATACGTTTGTTCAAGGGGCACTAGCACCGTCATCATAAGGAGACGTTATGGAAGTACGCATGATTGGTGGGGAAGAACTCACTGACAAATGGTACCTCATAAAGAATATGGTAGAGAGATCTCTGGTCCATGGGACCGGGGATATCTCCGCCTATGACTTATACATAGAATGCCTACAGGCTATTAGCCAATGTTGGATTCGTGAGGACGAATACGGGACAATACATGGTGTCGCAATGACACGGGTATTGACACACAAACAATATAAAGAATGTGTTATTGTATGCACAACTTCAGATGGATGGTTCGATCATGGACCTGAAATCCTCAATCTGTTAGAAGATTTCGCAAGGAATATGGGATGTAAGTACACATCTGTCTACGGTAGAAAGGGATGGGCGAGAGCTCTCAAGAAGTATGGATACGAAGAACCATTTATTACACTTATGAAGGAGATATGATATGGGTGGAGGCGGCGGATCGTCAACTACAGAATCAGGTCTTCCAGACTGGGCACAGCCATACGCAAAGGATGCGGTGGGTAGTGCTGTTGGACAATATAAAGCTGGGAAGTTCGGTGAAGTAGCTGGACTAACTCCTGTGCAACAAGAAGCTTTCGATAGGAAAGCAACTCTTGGTGCGCAAGGTCAAACACTTGATCGGATCGGTGACGATAGTTACAGAGCAGCTCAGGCTTATAGAGATGCAGCATCAGGTCAAGGTCTATTTGGATCATCAGCTTTAGGTCAACAGACACAAGCATTGGAAGATACAATTGGTAACGCTCAGCGTGAGCAGTTAGGCCAATTAACAGGACAAGCATCTCTAGGTGGGACGTTAGGTTCTGCAAGAAATCAAGCAGCAACAGCAAGAGCATTGTCTCAAACTGCTGGTGACATAGCTTCAAAAGAATTAGATGCACGAAGACAGTACGCTTTAGGCGGAGCTCAAGGTGTGATTGGATCTGGTGGTACTATCGGAGATCAATTACTACGTGGAGCAGACATCACTGAAGGCGTAGGTTCTGCATTACAACAGCAAGCACAGAATCAGGCTGACGCAGATTACCAAGCAACACAAAGATTGTTTGGATTATTAGGGTCAGGTGTAACTGGTCAGAAACAGGTAACAACTCAGAGAGGGAAGTAGTATGCGTAAATGGTATCGCTTCAACGAGGGCGGGCAAACTCCTGCTCCGACTCCAAGTGAGTATTCGTTACTGCCACAATCAGTGTCAAGTTACGATCAGTTCACACCACAACAACAACAAGGCTTTGATACATGGAATCAATCTATGCTTAATGAAAGTGCTGATTGGAACCAACTACAACCTTACTCAAAGCAGTTCGCTGGCAATATGTGGGATCAACAATCTGTTGATGATCTTGGTACAGAGATCTATTGGAACGGTGAGCCAGGTCAAGATCTTTTAGGAGATTACAACTTAGCTTATGATCCTGGATATAGGAATGCTTATAACATTGATATATTAAATCAACGTATGAATGATATGGGTCCTATGCCTGATATGTCTAACTATGTAACTGCTGATCAGACTTATGGTGATCAAGGCTGGACAATGGATAACATTGCTAGTCAAGTTGCAAGTAACCAAAGACGTGGTGATATGCTTAATCGATCTATCATCGATGCTTACTCTAATAACTTAGGTCAGATCAGTGATTTACGTAATCAGATTGCAAGTCTACCCCCAGGATACGATGACACTGCTCTACGTTCTAGACTATCTCAATTAGAGAACGCAGCACCAGTGGATACGTCTGGCATTGGTATGAACCAAGCAGCGATTGCAGATCTACAGAATCAGATAGCTAGTCTACCTCCTGGGTATGATGACACTGCTATCAGACAACAGATCTCAGCGTTGCAAAATGCTCCTCAACAGGACATCTCTGGTATAGGTTCTAACCAAGCAGCCATAGCTGATTTACAAAGTCAAATCAATAGCTTACCTCCAGGATACGATGACACAGCGTTACGTCAACAGATCTCTGCACTACAGAATAGACCTCAACAGGATATATCTGGAATAGCAGCGAACCAACAAGCTATCCAAGCTCTACAAAATAGAGCACCACAGGATATCTCTGGAATAGGACAGAACGCTCAAGCGATTCAACAACTACAAAATGCTGGATATCTAACAGCAGCAGATTTACCTGCTCAACAAGATATCTCTGGTATTGCTAACAACGCTGCAGCTATTCAAGCATTACAGAATAGACCTCAGCAGGATATCTCTGGTATCGGTCAGAACGCAGCAGCGATTGCAGCTCTTCAAGGACGTAAGCCACAGGATATATCTGGAATAGCTAGAAACCAAGCAGCTATTGAAGCTCTGAATAGAAGACCTCAGCAGGATATCACTGGAATTACAGATAACGCAGACACTATTGCTAAGATGCAACAGCAGATTACTGATCTACTAATGGCACGTAATCCTGGTGGTGGGAATAGACCTGGTAGAGATGGACCACGTAATCCAGGTGGACCTCGTAGACCTGGTGGACCTAACACTCCGAATACTAATACTGGTATTGTAGATCAAGGTGCAGCACGACCTTACATCGATGCTTATATGTCTGGTGCTAGAAAAGGTATAGACTTTGGTGCTTACAGTGGAACTCAAGGTGGTGGTTCACAAGACTACGGATATACTCCGACACCTATGGAAACAGTAGCTCCACCTCCTCCAGCAGTTCAACCACCTCCAAGTAATCCTACACCTCCTCCAGCTCCGACTCCTCCTGAAGAGAAAACTGATGCTGAGACATATGGAGAATACGGAAGTGGTGTATCTGATGAAGCACAAGAGATTAGAGAACAGTATGTAGCTGATGATCTTCCATTCGATCCATTCGATCAAGGAGATAAAGCAGCAGGTACTTCTTGGGGTGGTGGCGTTGATGAAGTCATAGCCGCTAGAGAAGAACTACCTGAACAGTATGTTCCACCTCCCGCTCCTCCTCCAGGTACAAGTCAGGAAGAAGCTCATAAGGTCGTTGAAGAATCATTCGAAACTTTTGGCGAAGCTATGAAAGATCCTGATCTTAAACCTGAACAGGTAGCAGCAGCTAATCCAGCATTCAATCCTGAAGTAGCACTCGCTGCAGCAGAGAATCCAGTAACTATAGAGACGCCAGCAGGCGAAACTTATACTGTTCCTGCTAGAGATCTTAATTCAGTCGATGCTAGCGCAGCACTAGGTTCTCAGTATTCTGCAGGTGTAGATGATTTTGGATACATCGATCCATTCGGTGGTACAGCTCCTGCAAACGGTGGTACAAATGCTATCGCTGAAGCCGCAGTTGAAGAAGCTAAAGCAGCTGGCGCATCTGATGCGGAAGCCAAAGAAGCAGGTACTAAAGCTAAAGAGAAAGCAGAGCGTAAACAGTATGAGATACTAGGCAACTCTGTCTTAGCAGCAGGCGTATCTAACATTGGTGGTAAATTCAATCAGTCCGGAGAGAATGAAGGATTGAAAGATGATTGGCTAATCGTTGGTGATTCTAAAGGTGGCAAAGAAGTTTGGGCTCCTGATGGGAAAACTTATGAGAGTGTTGAAGCAGCTAAAGAAGCTGGTGGTTCTAAAGATAAGAAGAAAGAACCATCTGTCAGAGACAAAGCTTTAGATAGAGCTAAACAGATCGCTAAAGAGATGTCAGATCGTGGACCAAGTAGACGAGAGCAGAATGAGATCAATGCGAGAGCGAGAGCAGCTGCTGAAGCTAAGGCAAAAGCAGAAGCTGAAAGACAAGCTCATCTTGATACATTAGATCAAGAAGGTCAGTATCAGTTCAGAGCTGATGAGGCTATCAATAGTAGAGATCGTGGTGATCTGAAACGATTGATGATGGAAATGGGTATAAGATATAAGAAGGATGATAGTTCTTCTAAGCTTATAAATAAACTGAAGGCAGGTATGGCTAATAGAAAACCAGCCGCTCCACCTCCGACAGCACCACCTCCTCCGCCGAAGCCTCAAGTAACTCCGGCTCCAGCAATAGTGAACTCACCTAATGTTGCACCTGTTAACGTGCCAACAGTGATTCCACCAAGGCCACGAGAAGAAGTAACTCCTAAACGAGAAGTAGCTCCGGCTCCGTTAGCTCCCGCAGCACCAACCGTATCTCCAGCACAAGAAGCAGCAACAGCTCAGGCTAAAGCAGCTATAAGTTCTGGTAGTTCAGGTGCTCTGAAAACAGCTATCTACGCTGCAAGGAAAGCAGGACTAAATGTACCGAGTGGAAGTCTAAGAAAGAAATCTAAAAGTGAACTTAAGAGAATGCTTGCTCAAGCTGGCATAACATAGGAGGATTGACATGATGTATAGAGATCCTCGTATGGAGGAAGAAGAGAGAAGGCGTAGAGCTATGCAAGAAAATCGTATAGCTCAAACGCAAGTTCAACAAAGTCCACTAGCACAGAGGCAAGGAGTAAATCCTATGCCTGCTGGTGGAACTAATATCAAATCTCAACTAGCACAGCAAGCACTTAAAGGTATCCTTGGTTCTACATTAGGACCAATGGGTGGAATCTTAGGTGGACTATTCAATGAAGGTGGTAAAGTGAAAGACAAACAATCCTGGTGGAACTGGTTCTATGGTTCCAAAGGCGGGAAGAAGGGTTCGTTCCGAGACCAAACCAATTGGGGTGGTCATCAGAATAGAAACATGGGCGGACCTATCTCAGCCAACCCTCACGGGTATAATGCAGGTGGATCTGTAATGGAAACACCTATCAAGAAAGTTATGGATGAACAGAAGCTTGATCAACAAGCTAAAGCATTCGAACTAGAACAGCAAAGAAAACAAGAAGCCCACAACTTAGCTATGAAGCAGAAGCAACAAGCATTCTCTCAGCAGCAAGCAATGAAGAAGGCATCAGCTGTAACTAACAAGAAACCGAAAGCACCGTTAGCAAAGTAAGGAGGTTACTATGGTTAAAGATCTTAATGATCCGACTAATAGAGATAGCGTCCCTGCTATACTTACTCCGGGTGAGTACGTTTTGAATAAAGAAGCAACGGCAATGTATCAACCTATCATCGAGCAGATGAACAACCATGGGTTGATGCAACGCCATGCTGAGAATCAAATAGTACAGGCTAACATGGGTAAGAAGATTTCTAAATTACATGGTGAAGGTTACACTGCACCTGGTCAAGCATATGCTATTGCTAAGTCCATGGGATATAACATGGGTGGTCTCGTAGATTTCCTTAAAGAGAAGGAAGGATATAGAGATACAGCATATAAAGACAGCGGTGGTGTGTGGACTATTGGTTACGGTAGAACTACTAATGCTGATGGCTCTAAGATAAGACCTGGTCAGACTACTACACGTGACACTGAAGATAAATGGTTAGACAATAGAGCTAAGCAAGATTGGGATGCTACGAAAAGTTATATGGAAGGTCATGGATATGATCTAAACAATAATCAGTTAGCAGCTCTTGCTTCCTTCCGCTACAATGGTGGACAAGGAATGCTTGAGTCATTGACTGGTAAAGGTCAACGTGGTCTTGAAACTATCGCTGAGTTTCTACCTAAATATAATAAGGTAACTGCAGCTGATGGTAATAAAGTATTCGTACAAGGATTACAGAACAGACGTAATGATGAGTTAAGTCTATTCAATACTCCAGCAGGTGAACAAGCTCCAGCTCCAGAAGTACAAGAAGAAGTTATCGATGTATCTCCTACTGCGGAACAAGCTGACGCACCACAACCGCAAGCACAGATCCAAGTACCAGCTATGAACGAGGTGCCACCAAGTGTGGATGCCGGGTTTCAGTTTGGCTTTGGTGATGCTATCAGTCAAATGTTTCAGCCTCCTGAGCAGATGCCTATAATGCATGCTCAAATGCCACAGCGTCCTATGGCTCCTGAATATATACCTTCAGTAGCTCAAGGTGGTGTGACATCTAACGTCATGTCTATGGCACCAATGCAACCACAAATTTTAGAAGAGGAGGACTACAATATGGGTGGACCTGTATATCTAAACAATGGTGGTGGCTGGTTCGATTGGCTATTCAATAGAGATAAGCAACAACAGTTTAATCAGGCATTAGCTAACCGTCCAGGTATAAGACCTAACGAAAATCCTCAACAGCCTACACTTCCTGTAGCGAATCAAGATGTTCCACCAGTGAACATGGTTCCTTTCTCAGATGAAGCATTGCTATCAGGATCTTCACAACAAATGGCTAACGTATCTGATATAACCGCTCTTACTCAGAGTGTAATGCAGATGGATCCTGATGCTCAAGAAGCATGGTTCTCTGCTAACCCAGGTAAGGTTGATGCTGTACTAGCTGAAGAAGAAAGATTGTATAAGCTACAGCAAGGATTAAACCAGAATAGGATTAACCAATCAGTCACAGCAAGTGATGCTCCTGGTCTACCATTCTTACAGCAGCAAGAACAATCAATGATCTCTGCTATGTCTGGTGCTCCAGTTAATCCTGGATATGAAGGTGGAATGGTTCCATTACCTACAGCGCCAGGTCAGGAAGATGATCCGTTTAATCCTAACGCTCAAGGCTATGCGCCAATGCCACAAGGATTTAGAGATTCATTACCTAATGTAAACACTGATGCACCAGTTCCGTTATTAAATAACCCAGCTGGTATGCAGACTGATGTACAGACTATGAGAAACCCAGTGTCAGGTGAATTGAACATGGCACCAGGCGGTAATCAAGAAACACTTAATCTAAATACTACAGCTCCGCAAGGACCTGACTTAGCGGTCGGTGAGAAGGCTCCTGATATAGATAAGAAATCTGCAGTCAATGAGATAGTATCTAAACTAGATCAAGAAGATGCAGCTGATACTTCTACTCCAACTGGTAAACAGATGGTCGATAAAGCAGGTGGTGCTAACGCTATTGCTGCTGCTGGTAACAACACAGCTAAGAGCAATCCACAATTAGTTAGTCAAGTCAAGTCGTCTCTTAAATCTGCATTCGGAGATTTATTCGACGGTAAAGAACTAGCACGAGCTGCGATCATGTATCTTGGTGCAAGAGCTACTGGTATGTCTGGTGGTCAGGCTTTAGCTTTCGCAGGACGTGGATACATAGGCAGACTAGATGCTAACGCTGCTAATAAATCTAAGCTAAGAACTGAGTTGATTAAAGGTGGTAAGTATTCTACTGAATCTATTAAAGCATTCATGGATACTGATGACCCGTCTGTATTGATACCAACGACTGCATCACGTGTAGGAACTGGAGAGTTCAAAACATTCTTTAGTCCTAATGGAAAGCAAGTCAATGCTCAGAAGTTTAAAGTTGGTGAAGGACAATATGTCTGGCAGACTGAAGATGGACAAATGGTCAACGCTAAGTGGAAGACTGATGCGTCAGCTGTACCAGGAACTAAAGAGTATTCAGACAGAGTTAAATCAGATAGTACTCAGTACATTAATATGCTTAAAGGTTTACGTACTGCTAACTCTAGGAAACTAGATAAGTATGGTAACGTTGAGTATGCTACTGATCTAGTACCTGAAGTAGCTGGAAGAGACGTATCTAAATGGGCTATTGAAAATAATGTAGATCCTGATTTGATGGGTGGAATAATACAGAACGCGTATGATGCTGCTGCAGCTGATCAAGCTAATGGTAAGAGAGTAAAGAACCTCACACCATACTTAAATGATCAGTACGTTAAAGCAACTACTGGTGACGCTGAACTATTCCAAACACGTAGCGGTAACTCTATGTCAGCTGATAAGATAAATAATCTTGTTGGTGGTATGACTAAGATTGCTATGGATTCTGGTAAGCTAGGTAATTCTAGTGAAGCTGCTGGTAAGAAGATCATTATCTCTCACTTCCAAAAGATGTGGAATGAATTAGATGATGAGACCAAAGCACGATACAATAACCAAGCGAACGCTGATGAGTCAGGCTTTTATGTCTTCATTAGAAAACAATCAATGGGATAGGAGAATTATATGAGTTGGTTAGAACAGTTACCAACGTTCACTCCTAATTCGGTGAACGAAGACTATAGTTTCTACGATGCGGACACTCTCACAAATAAAGATGGAGAGCTATTCCGTCTACGTGGGTTTGACGCACCGGAGATTAGTAAACTTCGTGCAGATGGATTTGAAGCTGGTGAGGCTGGAGGAGCAATAGCTACCGAAACCCTCGCTGGCTTAGCCAAAGAACAAGGCTACACTAACATGCGTCCCGTACTAGGGGAAGATGGTAAGCCTGTCGTCGGTGAGTTTGGAAGACCCATTGTCGATCTAATTAATAGTGCAGGCGAGAGTTTTACAGATAGACTACTCGCTGAAGGGATTTTTGATCCAACAAAATATACTGATACACGCCAGCAAAACACGGCGTTATTGGGTGAAGCTGAGAGGCGGAACGAAAGATTACAAGGCACACAGCAGGACGCTTGGTCTCTCGCGGAAGCGAAGATAAGAGAAGGCGAACTAGAAGAAGGTGCGAAATCTCTCGGCTTCAAACAACAAGCTAATAATGAAAGAGAGTTAGCTCAACTCAGAGCAGCAGGACTTGGTGACAAGTATGTATCTACTAGTACAATGGTAGATAATCCTGGTGTAGATATAAATAACAGATCAACTAATCCTTTCTCAGATTCATGGGATCAGGGATGGATGTCAGTCACAGAATCTAGCTATGGCATATTGAATATGCTTGGTGAACAGTTAGGATCTGAAGCACTAGCAGACATCGGTGAGGATGGAGTTGAACGTGCACGTGGTAGAATGGGTGAGTTTGGTACTACAGTTCTCGATTACAGAGATGTAGATAGTATTGGATCAGCATGGGAATACTTAGGTAATAACCTTGCTCTATCTCTACCATACATGGCGGCGACTGTAGCAGGTACTGCAGCAGCTCCTATAACTTATGGTGCATCACTTGCTTTACCTGTATCTCTATATACTGGACAAGTCTGGAATGAGATGGAAGGTGAGAATAAGAATGCTGGCATAGCTATCGGTGCAGGCGTAGCACAAGCTACTCTCGATAGACTAGGTTTGAAAGGTATTATATCTACTACTGGTGCTCCTAAGAAGATGATGAAGGATGCTGTTGGTCAGCTGATGAGACAAGGTATGTCTAAAGAAGCAGCTGAACAGGCAGTCGTCAATGCATCTCGAAGAGAGATAGCTAACCTCGTTGGTGTCGCTAAAGATATAGCGAAGCAACAGATAGCAGCGAAGCAAGTAGCCAAAGATCTTATGGGTCGGATGGGTGTTGCAGCTGGTACTGAAGCTGGAACTGAAGCTTTGCAAGAAGCAATAGGATATACTGCAGCTCATTATACAGGCGAAGGCTTTGACTTCAATGAGTTGAATGAACGTATGATAGCTGGTGCCGTAGCTGGTGCGTCATTAGGTGGAGGTCTCTCCGTTCCTGGTGCTGCATATAATACAGGTGCATGGGCAGATATAGCTTATCGTTTACAAGAAGCAGACAATACTACTGCATCCGCATCAGGTCAATGGGCAGAGTGGGAGAAGCAGAACTTCGGAAGGATACAATCAATCGATGAGATCCTAGCGGAGACACATGCGCGTCCAGATAATCTATCTAAAAGCTTAGACCAAAGAGTTGAGGAACATAAGAGATCTCAGACACAGAAGTCAGGACTAGATAAGTTTACAGAGAAAGCTCTGAACGTATCTGCTCTATGGCAAGGTGCAGTCCGAAACATCTTCACACCCGAGTTAAAAGCTAACTCACGGGCAGCGAGAAAGATGGCGGATATCTTTGGTGGTAACTTACAGAAAGTATTTAGTGGATCCTCATTTGAGAATGCTAAGCACCATCAAGTTGCTATATATAAGAACATGATTGATCTACCAGAGAATGTATACCGTGTACTATCTAATGGTGCACGAGTAGTAGGTCCGAAACAACGGGCTGCGATCAGTAAAGAAGTATATGAGCAACTCAATAGAGCAGTAGATTCCAATGGTAACTATGATCCATCAAGAATCACTGGACCACATGCAGATACTATTAGACGCTTAGCTGTACAGATGAAAGCACTCAGTGATCAGATGTATAACGATCAGCGTAAGTATAATCCTGATCTAGGATATATCAACAACTACTTATTCAAGTATAAAGCTTTAAACAAGAATGCAATTGCTAAAGATAGAGCTGGGTTTCAACAGAAACTACAGGACAACTTCGAGATGTCACACGCAGATGCAAGAGAACTTGTACAAACTATACTTGATGATCCAAATGTAGCAGATGTAGATGAAGCATTCTCCGTAGTAAGAGGTGGTATCGTTCCTGGTTCTCATAGAAGAAGAGCGTTAGGCTTATCTGAAAGAGAAGACTTCCAAGATTATATGGAACAGGATGTCTTTGCTAACATGTCTCAAGCAGCTAAGTCTGCAGCTAGATATGTAGCTCACCGTAAATACATCGGACAGAATGGTGAAGTAGTTAATAAATTACTAGATGAAATGGCTGATGAAGGTGTACCAGAAGCAGAGGTAAATCGTGTTGCAGCTCGCATGAGAGATTATCTTGATGCCGAATCAGGTAACTACAAACGACCTACATCAGAGCTAGGTAAGAAAGCAATGAGACTTCAGAAGAGTTTCATGATGCTTACTACTCTTGCTGGTCTACCACTAGCTACTATCTCTTCTATTGTTGAAGCAGCGTTAGTACATAAAGCTCTTACTACAGATCAAGTCTTTGGTAAGGATGGTAGTATGCAGAAGATGGGTAAAGAGTTTGCTCATTCTATCTGGCAAGGTGCAGGATCCGTAGCGGATCTAGCAACAGGATCTAAAGAGAGATCACTTACTCCAGCTCAAGATCAACTACGTAAGTTAGGGTTCTATGAATGGGACGTTGGTGCAGCTACAGTTACTGGTGTTACAGAAACTAATCAGCTATCACAGCGAGCCTATGAAGTATTCTTCAGAGCAACAGGTCTAACTGGTTGGACTAACTTTACTCGTGCAGCTCGTGCATCGATCGCTGGCGATTACATGATGGATAAGGCTCAGACCTTGATGGAAGCAGATCCAGATAACTGGACAAGAGAAGATCAAGAAGCTGACGAAGCATTACGTAATCTAGGTATAGATGTTGAGCAGTTTGTTGAAGCTAGTAGACTAACTATGGCTGGCATGCCATTACCTCCTGATATGCAACAGCAATATGAGAAGGATATGAGAGAAGCTACATTCAATTTCATTAATGATTCAGTAGCTCTGCCTCAGTCACAGAACAGACCGTTGATCTATCAAGATCCACGCTTCGCACTGTTCACCCAGTTCCAGGGTTTCATCGCTACATTCACAGCGAACCATATTCCTAAACTATGGGGTGAGTATGTTAAACGTGGTACTCCAGCTATGAAGTACAATGCGTTTGCTACTATGGCTACGATGGTTGTGTTAGGTTTTGCTTCACAATATCTAAAAGATCTTATTAAATATGGTCAGTCATCTCCTTATCTAGATGATACTGAGTATCTACAACGAGGCATACGTGCTTCAGGATTACTTGGTACAGGTGAGAGAGTACTCGATCAGTTCTTTCCTATCTATGAGCAACGTTCAGAAGGCGTTGGTGATTGGATATGGAATACCTCCACAGGTGAGAGCCCATCTGTAGGCACTGCCAAACGTCTAGCGCGGGGAGCAGGTCATCTGTGGGAAGGTGAAGGTCAACAAGGTGTTAAGCAACTACTTAAGTCTGCTCCCGTATTGGGACCGTTTACTTCAATCAATGAGTATCTATCTACTGGTTTAACTGGTGGTGGATGGGATTATAAAGGAGATAAATAATGGCGAGAGCCTCAGTACAATCTAATGTGTTGGCCGCACAAGAGAAAGCTCTGCAGGCAGGGAACGTTGAGTTACCTGTTGGACAGACTACACCAGGCCAGCCTCAAGCGGTTGACACTCCACCCCCGAGTTCCGCTGCATGGTTAAACGAACTACAAGTAGAAGCTGCAAAGCCAGAAGCGATTGCTCCTGAAGCAGTTCAACAACAAGAACTAGTACAAGAGGAGGCGGCCAGACAGGCCGTCCCTAACATCCAACAAAGGATGTCAGAACCTAGAGCTCCTGATGAGTGGTCAACTCAGTTAGGTGCTAAGCCTCAGATGGTTATGCCTACTACTCAGTCATTAGAATCTGATGGTGGTATGTTATCTCGTGCAGAGAATATGGCTAAGAACATAGCAGATAAGAAGATAGGATTTACTGTACAACAGGATCCAACAGGAACAACTGCATCTTCTATATCTAAAGTTCTTCATAGTCTCGATGCTGTACAGATAGATCCAATGACTAACTCTGCTACACCTGATCCTGTATTCGTACAGATCGGATCTCTTGTAGCTGAGAAGAACTTTGCTGATCTAACTGTAGATAAGGATAAGCAGGATAAAACTGAAGATCCTATTGCTCAAGCAATTCAGCAGGATAATATACAGTATGAACAGCCTGAGTCCCTGAAGGTTACTAATGTACAGAGCAATGCGAAGATCGGTAATGAAATCTATCAAGAGTATCAGCGTATGAAAGGTGTGCAGACACCTGAGAGATCTCTTCCTAAAGGAGAGGCTGAGTTACTTGGTGCTGCATTCAAAGATATGTGGGCTAAGAATAATCCTCAGCTAGTCACTAAGAAAGTAGATCCTGATACTGGATTTAATGTCTATCAATTAACTGATGAAGGTGCAGTACTCTTCGACAAAGGTCAAGCAGAAAGAAAACTAATATTCCCTAAGCAACAGGTTCAACCATCAAAGGTAGCATTACCTAGTGGTAAATTACCTGGTGATAAGGGTAGAACAGTTGTTAAAGATCAGTCAGGTCGGGTAGGTAAAGTTAAGTTCGGTGAGACTATCAATGAAGCTGCAAGGAATCTCGCTACCATTCCTAATGTAGTAGATGTTCAACGTGCTAAGATATTATATCAAACTCTACTACCTGCCTTGGCTGGTGCGAGTGGTCCTCAGTATGATTGGATGGCAGACATCCATGGTATTGGTCCAAAGAAAGCACAGGAATTCGAAGCAGCTAGACAAACATGGCAACGTAAAAAGGACGAAGCTCTTGCTAACAATGAAGAGTTCAATGAGAAGCCTTACGATCCTGCTATGAACATGCAACGCTTGGCTAACAAGCTAGCACAAGAGACTAGATCTATTGCACAGAACCGTAAAGGTGCTAACTTCCTTACGTATAATAAGATGGCATTCAATGGTCGTCTAACTCCACAGCAAACGATGTTTAATCCTACTACATCTAAAGCAGTACGATTTGTAACACGTAATGCTGTGCCAGTACAGGTAACTCCTGGTTCTCGTATGGAAAACAACTTACGTCAGATGTATACATTACTTCTTAACGATAAGAACAGTGGATCTCCAATGAACGGAGCTGATCTACTATTACCTGAGCAGAGAGAACGAGCACTTCAACAGGCATCAGCACAGCTGGAACGTTGGGGTAATCGTATGGCTGAGGTTCTTACTATGTCTGATGCAGATTATGAAGCTGTGTCTCAGGCTATCGAAGAAGGTATACCGTTAAGTGATCCACGATTCCCGCAGGTAGCACCGATACAATTAGATCCTCAAGTAGATGCTGATCTCATTAATACTATACATAGTAAAGGTGAAGATGGTCCTCATTATATGGATGCACTGATTGACTTCGCTAAGTATCAGAAGGCTAAGCGTGAAGGTAGACCTCACATGACTACACTCAATGCTTACATCGATGGTAAGACAAATGGTCTTGCGTCTAATGGTATTCAGATGGGTAGCTTTGAAACTGCTGCATCAACTGGTGTCATTCGTACAAGAGATACAGGAAGTATCGTACCTGATGGAGATCCACGTGATAGACTTAAAGCTATTGCTATCGATTCATTACAAGATGGATGGGATGGAGCTGTTGATGAGTATGTAACTGAGTTAAATGAAGTAGCCCGAGAGATCTTCTCTAATAGAGATCTTAACAAGAAGACTACAATGACATTCGGTTATGGTAAAGAGATCGCATCATTCCAGAAAGATATCGAATCTACTATGGATCAGATTGCTGGTACTAATCCTGTCTTCGCTTCTCAAATGCAATTGCTTGTTGAGAAAAGCGGACAAAGCCCTAGCGGTTTAGCTGGTATTATATTACAGAAATATCGTGGTGCTTTGGAACAGGTCTTATCTACTGATGCTATCGATAACAGAAGATTGATGCGTGGTTCTGCTATGCTTCATGCTGCTATCAATGATATCATGGCGATCAAGTCTTACACTGGTATGGATATCCTTATCGGTGGCACTGAGAATACTGGTGCATACGAAACTGATAACGTTACTATCTATAATGAAGGTACTCCAGATAAAATGAAGTCATACGACTTTGAAACTGAAGTAACCTCAGCAGCAGCTAGAACGAGAGAGCAAGGAACTAAGACTCAGCCAGGTGAATACGCTTATGGTGGTTCTCTGCCTGCTCCAGTTCAATCTCTTGATGCAGCTACTGTAGCAATGACTGCAGCTGGTCCTTCATGGAAGAAACTTAAAGCCAAGTCCAACAACAATCCTTACATGCATACAATCTATGATGCATTTAAAATGGATGTAGCTGGATACGATACGATCCTTGAAGAGGTGAATAACAACTGGCTTAACGCAGCAATGGAATGGTCTTATCTTGAGCAGACACGTGATGCTACTGCTGATGCAATGCAAAGGTGGAGAGAGAAGAATAAAGGCCGAGCCCCTGATAGTCCTCTAACTAGAACAGAGCGTATGTATATGGATTACATGCTAAGTCTAGAAGAGAACTCAAGAGGTCAGATGGATATGAAGCCTTATAAGAATAAGCTTCGTGCAGCTGTTAGATTACCTGAAGATAACAAGGCAGCTCAATCTAAACTGAATGCTCTTGCAGCTGAGATGCATCATGCTATGCGTAAGGTTGGGTATGATGTAAACAATCCGCCGAAGGAAGCGACATGGTCACAGCTTAATACCTTTGTCGGTCTATTAAATAAACATCTCGGTATCAAAGGCCAGTTCGATAACGCTATCAAACGTACTAACCACAATAAATCTGAATTACGGAAAGCGATCCGTAAATCCGGCCCAGTTTACCAATACTACGCGCATTAGGTAAAGCGCAGGGGCCCCCGGGAGGGGCCCTACAGGGCTGTTACATTTTTAT
The DNA here is from genome assembly GCA_036873525.1 of Chalinula nematifera. Taxonomy (NCBI): domain Eukaryota; kingdom Metazoa; phylum Porifera; class Demospongiae; order Haplosclerida; family Chalinidae; genus Chalinula; species Chalinula nematifera. The sequence goes on along the minus strand of JAYJLX010046345.1, from coordinate 9,889 downwards.
CACAGTGAGGATATCATGAGTAAACAAAAGTTTATTAAACAAATTAACCAAACAACCGGCCTAAAGATAGGCGAGAAAGGTTTGTTGACAACCAAAGATGCTAAAGAGTTAGCAGAATATGTAGAGAATACAGCAAAGAAATTAGACGAAGCTAAGTCTAAGTCTGAAGGTATAATCCGAAGAATATTTAGAAAATGGTGGTAACATGATTGAACATTATATTGGAATCGCTATTGCTGTTGCAGCAGTAGGCTTTATAGTTTGGAAGAAGTTTAAAAAGAAAAAGTGTAATTGCTGTTGTCCTGAAGAGTGCAACTGCAAATAAAAAAAAATAACCCCACTAGGGATCCTTAATAGGAACCTTAGTGGGGTTTTTAATTTACTTGAGCATACCGTTCTGTGCAAGTAGTTTCTTAACGTCGCGTTCAGCATTAGCTCTTAGCTTATTTGCTTCCGCTTCTTCTACTCCATTAGCGATATTCTCTGCGTACATCTTATCTAACATAGCATCATTCAATGCAGGTGTGTGAGCGATAGAGGGATCAAGGCCAAAGGTCTCGACATATTCCTCATCGGTTACATTAGCACCTCTCAGTGCGAGTATATTATAGTTACGCGAAGAAGTATTCTGAGTCATTTATCTCTCCAATGTCGAGACTACCAAGATCTGGTTGGTCTACGTCATCTGTATTATTTGTAAGCTGATTACGTATTTCATTGTAGAAGTTGTCATGATTATACATTTCTATGAATACGCTTTTAGTTTTCTGTAGTAAGTCTTCTACTTGTGAAGCATGAGTACTGAAGCTATCATGTACTGCACCGAAGTCTCCTTCCCAGTCTGCAATGACTAATGCCATATGAGCTGCATCCATAGAGTGGATGTAGTTAGGAGATATACCACACATGAAACCTTGTATATCTGGTTTCTCAGTAGGTGCTTTAAGTACATGCTTAATTACCTTACCATTGAGTGTAGCTCTGTGCTTAAGATCTGTCATAGTAAACTTCTCGTATAACGCAGTGAACCCTGATGGGGTCTTCCATGTTATCGAGTCTTCACCGTTACCGTAGTAGAGTTCATAGTAATACTCATCGATAGTCTTAGCGACATCATTGAGTTCATCTAGTTCCTCATCAGTAAGCTCTTTGATCTTAGATAGTTCTTGTCTACGCTTCCGTAGTTCTTTGTATTCTTTCTCACTGCCTGGTCCGACAACTCTATGCTTACCTAATTGGAAGCTAGCTAGCTGTTGGAGATATGCCATGGTCTTTAACGGACCTGGACATACGTTCTCTATGGCCTTGATTAGAAGACGTGCAAACTTATTACAGTCTTTCAAAGTTATTCCATACTTCTCATGAAAGTCCTCAGTTTTACAATCGAAATACATATTCTCCGCAATCTTTCCAGCACCAGCTGAGTATGCTCTAGTCATAGAGCCTCTCTTACTTATGCCTTTACGGATATGTTTCATCGGCATGCTAGATAGGATGTCGGTTAATCGTTCATCCTTCTGTGCTAATATGATTAGCTCTTTAGCCGTTTGTACGTAGAAGTCCTTTTGGATTTTAGTAGGTATGAGACCTACAAGATCTCCTGTAAGAGTATCTTTACTGATAGCACCAAGATGTTGCCATCCATTATTACTACCATCGATAGCTACAGGAATACAAGTCATTCCAGTTTCAGATACAGAGACCCACTCATAACAACAAGCTAGGAATGTGACAGGCTTTTCTGCCTTCATATCTAATTCACAACCAAAGATCTTATCCCAGTTATTCATAGTCCAGTTTGCTCTATCGTTTAGAGTCATCTTGTCTACAGATATATCTTCAAGTCCTTCACTCTCAAGATAGGATTTGTAATCCTCTTCGCACCAGTCAGGTAGTTCTTCCTTGTTATAGCTTTGGTTATAGCTTGCTGCAGTATGAACTGCTAGCCAGAACTTACCATCTTCTGTGATAGGCTTAAGCTCATCGAACATAAGCATACCCTTAGCGAGATCGTTACCTTGATAGTTTAAGAATGGCTCCATGTTATACATGCGACCACGATAGTCAACATCGAATAACTGATAGAACCCATCCCAGTCTTTGAGTATCTCTGCTTTAGATGTAATGAAACTCCATTCTATTATTTTACTTCTACGTCTTTGTTCTTTAGCGTCGTTATCTGTAATAGGTTCTTCGCTAACGAACTTATTCTTATGTCTTAGTATTGTCTCCAATACCTGCGTATTGATACGCCACTTAACCTGCTGTAGATTACTCAGAGCCTTAACATATGGTGCTTCGGCATCAAATAGATGCTCATGTAGCTTATGTATGTGTCTCTCTGGTTCAGCTGGTCGTTGTTCGGTGGATCCTAGTATGGCGAGCTGCACGAGAGAGTGCGGTAAATCACTCAATTCTGCCCACTTTGGAGCAACTTTGAGCGTATAACTCTCATCTCGTCTTGTCGGTGCTATTAACTCTGCGAACCCATGATAGACAAAACCTTCTATCATTAGGTCACCGAGTGCTAGCTGATCTCGCTTATTCTTCAGTGGTTCTCTCTGTGTGATTGATGCTACTGTCTGACCAATTGCCATCGATACGTAAGTCAATCCACATTCTCCAACGGTATACGTTGTGTTATTCCTAGAGAACTGTGACTGAAGGATCTGGAAAGATATGACTACCATCTTCTGTATCTTATCTTCCCATCCTTTATGTGTTTTAATTAGTGTCCCACCACGATTAGCTTTTTGATTATTGAGATTAACTTTACTGATCTTGTTAGATAGATAGTCAATCACTTGATCCAATGCATTCAATCTTGATTCCTCTTTCTTTCAAGAATTTCACTGCGCGTTTGTCGTATACTTCCTTATATACTACTCGTTCTATACCTGCCTGAAGAAGCAGAAGAGAGCAAGTGTAGCAAGGACTGTGAGTTGTGTAGATGGTGGATCCTTGAGAACCACCTCCGTTCTTAGCAAGCTTCGCAATAGCATTCGCTTCAGCATGTACCACTTCAGGTCGAGTGCGACCTTGGCTATCACGAGTATTGTTATCAAGCCCAGCAGCCATCCCGTTCCAACCCTGGGCCAGTATACACCCGTCTCTAACCACCACTGCGCCCACCTTATACTGATCATCATGACTGAGAGCCGCAAAACTCTCAGCCACTTGCATATAGACTTGATCATAAGCCAAACGCTTCAATATCGAAGTCACCTGCGGAGTTGAGCCGCGTGGTTGATGGATTGTAGGTGGCAGAACCGGCGTCACCTGTTCGCCCAGTGAATCTGGATTTGAGAACTCTGAACTTGATTGTGTTCCTCTCAGCTTCATCTTCAGCCACGAGATTACGCGCAAAAGCGATAATATCGAAGCTAATCTGTTTGATAGAGCCAGAACCTTTAATGTCGTCGATACTAGCAAGATTACCCTCCTCAAATGATTTGCCACCCATAGCTTTACGTAAGTGACTGATTAAACCTAACCATACGTTGTGTCTTTTAACGACCTTGAGCAGATCGGACATGATTTTATCGATGGCTTCATTACCTGATAAGCCTTCACTTCCCTCGCTGACTGCGATTGTGATGTGGTCGAGGACCAAGTACTTACAACCCATGAGGGCCATGTATTCGATCTTGTCGATGAGGCTGTCGTCTCCAACTGATCCTTGGTGATCAAGCAAAACGAGCCGCTCGTCTTTAAACACAGTGTCGAAGCCATTTCTAAGTTCATCATCGCTAAGCGGCGGTGGATCTTGAATCGGCCGTTTGAGCGCCATTGAGATAAATTTCTCAGCTGTGTCTCCGATACTTTCTTCAAGAGATATGAGACCAATACGGTCCTCTGTCTTTTCGAGAAGATCCAGAATGATCTCTTTAATAACAGTTGATTTACCAGAACCAGTACCGCTAGTGAATAGAGTAATCTCACCATGTCTCATGCCTCCGAGTTTATTGTTTAGTCCTTCGAGGCAGGGCGGATATGCTACTGACTCAACATCTTGTCTTGCTTTGAACTGTTCCCATACTGCTTCACCCATTACGATGCCTGCAGGAGACCACTCCCTAGCATCATAAATAGCCTGCGTAATGGTACGAGACCCGTGCTTCATTAAGGTATCGTTAGCGTCCTTCTCTGGAAGCGTAGCGATATAACATTTACCTGCTTTTAGGATCTTAGCGAGATATGCTTCAGCTTCTTTACCAGCTTCATCATTATCTAGCATTAAGATTACCTTCTCAAAGCTATTCAACCAATCTCTTTGACTGAGTATAGTTGATTTTGCTGAGGCAGATGGTAGTGCTACGACCGGATAAATCTTCCTATGTACTTGTAGCATCGCTTCGGCAACTGACATAGCATCGATCTCACCCTCTGTAATGACGAGAGTTTTAGTGCCTGAGCATATTGATTGACCGAAGAGTTCGACGTCTGAGAAGTCGCCGCAGATAGAGAAGCTTTTAGGTAAGCTTCGCTTCTTGTAAGCTCTAAGTTTCGAGCCTCTAGTATACGGATAGTAGTGCGCAGCTGGTCTTCCGTCCTCAGTAACAGCCATATGTACACCAAAATGATACACAACGTCAAGGCTAATGCCACGACTACTAATTGGGAAACGCTTATAGTTTCTAATGTCATCGATAGTTTCCTTGGAGAAATCCATTGGTTCTATTCTTTCTTCTTGTTTAGGGAAGACAGTCTTATTACAACTGAAACAGTGTGTATGTCCGTCTTCGTATACTTCATTTGCGTCTGATGATCCACAATGATCACAGCTTGTCTTCATCTTCAACCCTTTCTATGGTTACGTTGAGGTATTCTTCACCTCGTTTAACTACAGTCTTGGTAGCTTTAATATCATAGACCATCTTGTCATCGAATTCCTCATACATAGATTGATATGTGTCGAGTAATGGTTTCAAACAATTATCAAGGTCGGCACCTCTATTAGAGAATGCCGCCTCAATACTGAAAGAAACTTTATCCTTGCCGAAAGGCCAGTCGATACCGACTAATTCCTCACGAACTAGGTGTTGAAAATCAAGATAGTCTTTACTCTTGAACGTCGTCCTGCCTCTCTTCCCGAACATCCTGTTCGCTGACATTGGCTTTACGTTCAACTTCGTTTCTAATTTCATCGAATTGCTCCCACGATGTTAGCATTTCTAACAGACGACGAGAGATATCTGGATTACCTGCTTTATGTCCTCGCCAGGCAGCCTTAACTCTGTTCCATCGTCTATCTACAGAGATACCATTTAAGATCTTCTCTGCTTTCTTAGGTCCAATGCCTTTGATACCGGGAATATTATCTGTGCTATCACCGGTTAAGCATTGCTTCATTAGATTATAGTTAGCACTGTCATAATCTACGAATGAGTGTGTACACTTAGCAAAGTTGTAATGATTACCTGGGATCTGTAGTAAGTCTTTATCGAGACCTGCTATCATATAATCCTGATCCGCTGCCATTGCTTCATGTGCCCATATAGATACTAGATCGTCTGCTTCCATACCATCTGCCATTACAGCACCATGATAATCACACATGTAAGAATGACCGTAGTTGAGTGCTTTCTTTACACTCGCTGGTATATCTTTACGATTAGCTTTATATTGCGGGTAGATATCTTTACGGAAATTGCCGACGCCCTTCACCGCGATTAGCATCTTGTCGGTTAGACATTCCTGCTTGATCTGGTTTATGGTGTGGTTTATAGATTTCCTAATATCTGCTTGTTTTGTAGTAACGCATGCAGTTCTAAAGTAGATACTATCTGCGTCTATTAATACTATACTATCTTCAGTGAACATCTGCGTAACTCTCTCCTATACATGGATCACCACCATCCATACATTCTACTCCGAACCACTTAGGTGCTTCAGCGAATGCATCTTTCAGGATCTGACCGACTTCTTCTGCTTCGGAAGGTGGGCAAATGAACGCCATCTCGTCATGATAGAATAGACGGGGTTGTGCTTGCAATCCTCTTTCCTTGATTTTCTGCATGGCATAAGAGACTGCTGCTTTACAAGTAATCCCTTCTGCAGATTGCAAGAGATAATTAAGGGTCTGGTGTTCGGATGGGACAAATATAGGGCGTCCATCCAGCCCCGGGATCCAGCCTTCTCCTTGGGTATAATGAGTGTTTTTCCAAATCTTACTGAGTTTCTCACGTAGTTCTCCTAATCCTTTAATCGATTTAGCAAAGCTTTCTTTAGATCTTTTCCCGACGGAAGGATTTGCTTTACCTGTAAGTACTTGACCGAGCTTAGCGTCACCAGCACCAAACAGATAAGCATATAGATAAGACTTGGCAACTGGTCGTGAGCATCCCAGAACATCTGCATTTCTCTGGTGCTGATCCCCGTAAATGACCTCGTTAGTGAAATCCCTATTCCCAACATAATGGCAAAGACCACGTAGCTGATTACCACTACTATCTGCACCAACAACAACCATGCCAGGATCTGCAATAAGAAGTTCCCTAATTTCTTTACCCCACTCGGCATCCACCGCAGGAAGGTTAACAATGACTTCATGGCGACACCTAAATGTAGGCGTTCCAGCAGTCCACATATTGCCATGTAAACGTCCGTCGACAGCTTTGTCGAGCCAGCCTTCGATAACGGATCTACGGCTACGAAGAGTGTAGTACTCATCAATGAGTGGTCCGTATGGTTGCCATGCTTGTAATGAGGTTGATGTGAGTTTAGGTCCCATTGTGACCCACTCGAATCCAACCTTTTTCTTTTGGTATTCGTCTGGTTTCCAGCCATTTGCTAACATCCATTCTTTAACTAGTTCTGTAGATCCTAGCTCGATTGGTTCTTCTTTGGTTCGCTGAAACTCAGTGCCAGCTGGCATGAGGTCTGTATCCGATGGATCAACATCACGACCAAAATACTCGCTAAGGATACGCACAGTATTTGCATTATAATCTCCGTTCTTTTTGAACTTTGGGGTTTTGGGCTCTTTGTCTATGTAGACTGTTTTGGTTCCTAACAGGGGCTCGATGTTGTTCTCGATGGCCGTCATGCGCCGCGCCATGGCCGACAATGTCAACTTTGCCTTGTCGGTTGCCAAAAACCAACCCTGCTCGCGTACCTTAGAGTTAAATATGGCTACGTCATGTTCAACTTTAAGACCCTCTTTGATTTTAGGGTTACGAGCGTATATCTTTTTGTATTCTTCTAGTAACTTTAAGTAAACATCTTTGTTTACCATGACGTCTTGTATACAGTACTTCAACATTTCTTTGCTGTACTGTGACCAATCGTCATATTCTATTTTCTGGTTACCAAGCGCTTCACCCCATCCAGCAAGTCCGTGACGGTGCTTACGCTTATATCTAAGTACCTGAGACATAATAAATGTATCATGATTACGCTGACTGTTAAGATCAGTATTGTATAAACGATCGATGACGCGATTATCGAATCCGATAATGTTATGGCCGACCAAGAGATCTGCTCTCGTAAGGAGATTGACTCCATCTTGAATACTCCCATGTAAATTGTCATGATCTGAGAATTTATAAGTTGTATTGGTGTCCAGATCGTGTGCTATCAGAACCCAGATGCATGTTGCATCCAGACCATCAGTTTCTATATCATATACTAAACGCATTGTTTAGCCTTTCTCCGGCTTCTCCGGTTTATTCGCTTGTTGACGCTGAAGAGAAGCTTTACGTTCCTCTTCAGTCATGTCTCTTATTTTATCAGTCATCCTTAATTTCGTTCGCTTTCGCTTTGATGTATTGGATGGCTTCTTGTTTTTTAAGTCCAGTTTGGTTCTGAACCTTAATGATTTCTCTTGAGGGTTTCTTCGCCATTAGACTGGATCTCCTTTTGGTATAATTGGTTCACATCCAATTTGTACGTAGTATGGATATTCGATTTCTCTTAGATATCCATATAATTTATACATAGCGTTTTCGCATGATTTCATCTCTTTGAACTTCATAGCTCCGAGTTCTGGATGTGGAATCCACCCTTGGCTTGTCAGAAGAAATACTACTAATAGTGCTTTCATTGTCTTCTTTCCTCATTCTCCACAGCATATACTCATAGTAACGCTGCGGAGGTGTCTCGTCATTTCTATTCATATTGCGAACATAAGCAATAATGCGACTAAGAAACTGAATATGCCTAAGGCTTCAGCGAATGCTATACCTACGAACATAGTTCCATTATCTTTTGTCTTCTTCATCTCTTTAAATACTGATCCAACTATTATTCCCACACCGATAGCTGCGCCACCCATGCCGACTGTTGCAAGACCAGCGCCAATCATTGCGCCTGCTGTTGCTACATCTCCAGTAATCATAACATACTCCTAAATACTGCATAAAAGCCTAGCCCTATGCAAAATACAGTTAGTATATTCATGAATATGAATAATCTTATTGCGTATTTCTCATACATATCTAATCTTTCTTTAATAACTTTCTGGCATCAACATAGAAACCCACTGGGTCAAACTTTGATGCTGCTATATGATGCATTACAGATTCATAAGATAGCGTTCCCAATTGTCTATAGGACACTCTATCTCCGGCCACCAACGGTCTTCGCTGTGGTTTTGTGACCCACTCATAAAGATAGTAGTAGTGGATGACTCCGTATTGTTGCATGATGTTTTGTAGTCGTTGCTTACTGATGTTCCAGTATTTCTCGACAAATTTACAGTCGATGTTATAGGCTTCAGGTGTAATTGCGTCCACTTTCCATGATGGGTGCTCATACCATTCTCCCCACTTTATATTGGTAAACTCAACGAGTTCACAGTCAATATGGATTAAATGCTGCGCTTCGGAACGCTTGCCTCGATTATATATCTTAGCTTTAGCGTCCCGATGCGCGATGAAGTCCTCATCGACGATCACTTCGATCGCCATATGTTCTCCTAGTCTAGTAGTTGAACTACTGGTTGTGTAGGTCCGAAATAGTCTAGGTGAGATGTTCCATCAGACAAGAAGTATTGTCCACCGAATTCTGGAAGAATATGAACGATCATTAGACAACCGTTTGCTGCTGATCCTTCACCGTATAGAGATCCGTCACGTGTTACGTTCCAGAAATCTACTGAACCACCATTTCCATTAGTCCAGTTGTTAGCTTCTAATGTGTGGTATGGGAAATGCTGTGCACCTTCCATTGAACAGTTTGGGAAATCTGCATTCTTTTGGAATATGATTAGTGGACCACCTGATTTACCATAGTTAGGTGTCACGTCTACTGCTTGTGTCGCGAATGCTGTTGTTGCGATTGCTGCAATTGCTGCTACTGATGCTAATAGTTTTTTCATTATTTATTTACCTACGTTAATGAACCACATGTGGATGTCTAGTGTTACATCCGGATTGTTTGTTGGCTTTTTGTCAACACAAGATAATGTGTTTCCGTATTCCCAACATCCACCTGAGAAACCCATGTCCAATTTACTTTGTTTGAACTCTTCCCATGATACTTTGTATGCATCTGTTTGATCAATGTACCAACTGTCACTTTGATCTTTCTTAACTGAATCAACGATGTTTGCATCCATTACTGTTCTTACAGTTATGTCTGCCATTGCTGTTGATGCTGCTAGCGTTAATGCTACTGTTGCTAATAGTTTCTTCATCTTAAAAATTTTTAGGGTGGGTAGTAACATCACCATGTATCTCACCGATGTCATCAATGTGTGCATGGTCTATATCAACATGCAGACCTCTTTCATAGAAGTCTGCAATTCTCTCTAGTGCATTTGCAATGCGAACTAGTTCATCACTCATGAGTAACTCCGTGCTTCATCTTTAGTGTAACAAGGGACACCAGCAGGGTCAAGCCATTTGGTGTATTCAAAGTCTTCCATTGCATAGGTCAACTGCATACC